>NW_026466087.1:0-38345 GCF_026875155.1 Cherax quadricarinatus
GCAGACATACAAGACAGCAGCGGTGTCACAGCAGGCAGTACAAGACAACAGGGGTGTCACAGCAGAAACATCAAGAAAGCAGTTGTGTCACAGCAGACACATCAAGAAAGCAGGGTGTCACAGCAGACACATCAAGAAAGCAGATGTGTCACAGCAGACACATCAAGAAAGCAGGTGTGTCACAGCAGACACATCAAGAAAGCAGGGGTGGCACAGCAGACAGTACAAGACAGCAGGGGTGTCACAGCAGACAATATAAGAAAGCAGGGGTGTCACAGCAGAAACATCAAGAAAGCAGGTGTGTCACAGCAGAAACATCAAGAAAGCAGAGGTGTCACAGCAGACACATCACGAAAGCAGAGGTGTCACAAAAGACACGTCAAGAAAGCAGGGGTGTCACAGCAGACACATCAGGAAAGCAGGGGTGTCACAGCAGACACTACAAGTAGGGGTGTCACGGCAGACACTACAAGAAAGCAGGGGTGTCACGGCAGACACTACAAGAAAGTAGGGGTGTCACAGCGGACACTACAAGAAAGCAGGTGTGCTACAGCAGACACGACAAGAAAGCAAGGGTGTCACAACAGACACTACGAAAAAGCAGGGGTCACAGCAGACAGTACAAGACAGTATGGGTGTCACAGCAGACAGTACAAGAAAGCAGGGGTGTCACAGCAGAAACATCAAGTAAGCAGGTGTGTCACCGCAGACACATCAAGAAAGCAGGGGTGGCACAGCAGACAGTACAAGAAAGCAGGGGTGTCACAGCAGAAACATCAAGTAAGCAGGTGTGTCACCGCAGACACATCAAGAAGGCAAGTGTGTCGCAGCAGACACATCAAAACAGCAGGGGTGTCACAGCGCACAGTACAAAAGTACCAGACAGCAGGGGTGGCACAGCAGACACATCAAGAAAGCAGAGGTGTCACAGCAGACACATCAAGAAAGCAGAAGTGTCACAGCAGACACATCAAAAAAGCAGGGGTGTCACCGCAGACACATCAAGAAAGCAGAGGTGTTACAGCAGACACATCAAGAAAGCAGAAGTGGCACAGCAGACACATCAAGAAAGCTGAGATGTCACAGCAGACACATCAAGAAAGCAGAGGTGTTACAGCAGACACATCAAGAAAGCAAGTGAGTCACAGCAGACACATCAAGAAAGCAGGGGTGTCACAGCGCACAGTACAAGACAGCAGGGGTGGCACAGCAGACAGTACAAGACAGCAGGGGTGTCACAGCAGACAGTATAAGAAAGCAGGGGTGTCACAGCAGACACATCAAGAAAGCAGAAGTGTCACAGCAAACACATAAAGAAAGCAGGAATGTCACAGCAGACAGTGCAAGCAGCAGGAGTGTGACAGCAGACAGTACAAGGCAGCAGGAGTGTGACAGCAGTGTTATTTTAGGTTCATAATGTTATATAAGGTCCATAGTGTCATCTTAGGTCCTTAGTATTATCTTAGGTCCATAGTGTTATCTTGAATCAATCTTAGGTCCATAGTGTTATCATAGGTCCATAGTGGTATCTTAGGTCCATAGTGTTATCTTACGTCCATAGTGTTATCTTAGGTCCACAGTGTCATCTTAGGACAATAGTGTCATCTTAGGTCCGTAATGTTATCTAAGGTCAATAGTGTCATCTTAGGTCCAATGTATTATCCTAAGTTTATAGTGTTATCTTAAGTTCATAGTGTTTTCCTAAGTCCATAGTGTTATCTTAGGCCCATAGTGTTGTCTTAGGACCAAAGTATTATCTTAGGTCCATAGTGTTATCTTATGTCCACAGGTTTATCTTAGGTCAACATAGAGTCACCTTCTACTTGTCTTCTAAGACATACTTGTCTTACAGAGACAGAATTTTAAACAACTTCGCCATGTGAAATTTAAAGAACAAACATTGAACAAATTACAATGATTGTAAACACTGAACTTGGAAAGTTTGTAAGATTTACCCATTATCTTTTATGCAAACCAGAACAGAAAGAAGAAACAAGAAATTCATTAACTATCCATCAAAACTGGGCGAGACACCTTCCTTAAAGTAAGTAAACATGAAGAACTGTAGCCAGATTGTGGGGACGATCTCCGGTGTTCTCACTCTCACCAGGTCAAGACTTCACTCTCACCAGCTCCACACTTCACTCTCACCAGCTCCACACTTCACTCTCACCAGCTCCACACTTCACTCTCACCAGCTCCACACTTCACTCTCACCAGCTCCACACTTCACTCTCACCAGCTCCACACTTCACTCTCTTCATTCCTTTTGCTGTTTTTTTTTAACTAAGAATTACTTTTTGTTCTGTTATTTAATCTGAAAGTCACCGAGATCATCCTACTTCCTGCTGATAAAAAAAAAAAAAAAAAAAAAAAAAAAACAGAAATAATCTGGAGTTATAACAAGATGTTTGTGAGTTTGGTGACGATCTCGACTATTTACAGTTAGAAATGTTCCCTAACAGAATGTTTATCCTTGCAGGAATATCACAATTTGAAATAAGATATCCGTCAAGCAAGTACATAGATAGGATGCTCATACATGAGCATCCTAATGGTAGCCTGAATGAAGTTATACCTCAGCTAAAATTCTCTTATGCTATTGTAGGACACTCAATGATATTTACAAACATCTGAGCTGATACGGATTCAGTAAAATAATAACCGTTCAATTGTAAAACAAAAATTAATGCCATAAAATGTTTACATGTGAGTATAAGTAAGTTTTTCAATGTGAATCAGTGTGGTATAATTTATAAGGTGTTATGTGTGAACCAGATTATTTAAATTATGAATCGTTCAAATTTTCTTAAAAGTTGTATTAACTGAAAAATAATCAAGTTAACAGTTATTCATAAATGGAAGTTAACTGCCTTCAAGGCAGGCGAAATCACAAGAGCTGGAAAATGTACAGAGAACCTTCACAACTCGTATAAATTAGGCCAAGCACCTAAATTAATGGGAGTGCATTCCCTAGAACATTGGCGAGAATAACACATCATATATTCAGCTACGAGTTAAACATCACCTAAACATTAACGTTAAGTATTATTTATAACATAAACATTAGGACTGAAGAAATACCATTGTGTGGCACAACATTCATGGTATAATACTGCTAACATTTAAACATCTCAACACATTACAACACAACATTAATTTTACATTTTGCTTGACATTCTCACATCACAGAACATTACAACATAACACAGTATCTTAGACAGAGTCGTACTGTCCAGTGTGCAAGAACCACCACCTTAATTCTAGTTTATATTTTCATCCCATAACGTTTATAGTGTGTGTGTGTGTGTGTGTGTGTGTGTGTGTGTGTGTGTGTGTGTGTGTGTGTGTGTGTGTGTGTGTAGGTGTGTGTGTGTGTGTGTGTGTGTGTGTGTGTGTGTGTGTGTGTGTGTGTGTGTGTGTGTGTGTGTGTGTGTGTGTAGTGTGTGTGTGTGTGTGTGTGTAGGTGTGTGTGTAGATGTGTGTGTGGTGTGTTGTGTGTGTGTGTGTGTGTGTGTGTGTGGGTGTGTGTGTGTGTGTGTGTGTGTGTGTGTGTGTGTGTGTGTGTGTGTAGGTGTGTGTGTGTGTGTGTGTGTGGGTGTGTGTGTGTGTGTGTGTGTGTGTGTGTGTGTGTGTGTGTGTGTGTGTGTACTCACCTATTTGTGGTTGCAGGGGTCGAGTCACAGCTCCTGGCCCCGTGTGTGTGTGTGTGTGGTGGATAATGTTTTATTATAGTCTACAGGAAGTGAGGGAAGTGAAAATATGAGAATAAAGACAAACTTGTTTTAAAAATTGTTTTAAAATTATTTTTACCTAAATTATATCTTGCATAAGATAATTCATAATATTGTCTTCTTTACCTGACCCACAAGTGTCTCAAACTAGTAACTTTACCTGACCCACAAGTGTCTCAAACTAGTAACTTTACCTGACCCACAAGTGTCTCAAACTAGCAACTTTACCTGGCCCACAAGTGTCTCAAACTAGTAACTTTACCTGACCCACAAGTGTCTCAAACTAGTAACTTTACCTGACCCACAAGTGTCTCAAACTAGCAACTTTACCTGGCCCACAAGTGTCTCAAACTAGTAACTTTACCTGACCCACAAGTGTCTCAAACTAGTAACTTTTACCTGACCCACAAGTGTCTCAAACTAGCAACTTTACCTGACCCACAAGTGTCTCAAACTAGTAACTTTACCTGACCCACAAGTGTCTCAAACTAGTAACTTTACCTGACCCACAAGTGTCTCAAACTAGTAACTTTACCTGACCCACAAGTGTCTCAAACTAGCAACTTTAACTGACCCACAATGTGTCTCAAACTAGCAACTTTACCTGACCCACAAGTGTCTCAAACTAGCAACTTTACCTGACCCACAAGTGTCTCAAACTAGCAACTTTACCTGACCCACAAGTGTCTCAAACTAGCAACTTTACCTGACCCACAGTGTCTCAAACTAGCAACTTTACCTGACCCACAAGTGTCTCAAACTAGTAACTTTACCTGACCCACAAGTGTCTCAAACTAGTAACTTTACCTGACCCACAAGTGTCTCAAACTAGCAACTTTACCTGACCCACAAGTGTCTCAAACTAGCAACTTTACCTGACCCACAAGTGTCTCAAACTAGTAACTTTACCTGACCCACAAGTGTCTCAAACTAGTAACTTTACCTGACACACAAGTGTCTCAAACTAGCAACTTTACCTGACCCACAAGTGTCTCAAACTAGTAACTTTACCTGACCCACAAGTGTCTCAAACTAGCAACTTTACCTGACCCACAAGTGTCTCAAACTAGCAACTTTACCTGACCCACAAGTGTCTCAAACTAGCAACTTTACCTGACCCACAAGTGTCTCAAACTAGCAACTTTACCTGACCCACAAGTGTCTCAAACTAGCAACTTTACCTGACCCACAAGTGTCTAAAACTAGTAACTTTTCACAACTTTCATAATAGATGTCTTAAAATACCGAAAACCAACATTCTTCATCACAATATTGAAATATATAAAGTTTCTGATTTACCGAACATTTAGGTAGACTGATTGTTTTTCTACTTCCAAGTTTTCGATTTTATTTTTAAAAGACAAACATAATTTTAACAACCGTGAGTTAGAGTGCATATATGGATGGGTACAAATTTGTGTACATACGTGTGTGTGTGTGTGTGTGTGTGTGTGTGTGTGTGTGTGTGTGTGTGTGTGTGTATTTGTGATTACATACATATTAGCGTAAGAGGCAGTGAGTGTGTTTTATACATGTGTGTGTGTGTGTGTGTGTGTGTGTGTGTGTGTGTGTGTGTGTGTGTGTATGTGTGTTAGTTACCATTTTGTCCTAGGCACATGTCGATTAGACACTAGGCCTGTTGTATATGAGTACGTGTGTGTGTGTGTGTGTGTGTGTGTGTGTGTGTGTGTGTGTGTGTGTGTGTGTGTGTGTGTGTGTGTGTGTGTGTGTGTGTGCGCTCATGTGCGCAGTTTTATGAGTGTATGAATGATGGTGAACCAACAAGCTTCGTTTATGGAAATGCGTAAGTGAGTGTAAAAACAAGTGTATGTGTAAGTTAAGTAAGTTTACTTAGGTACAAGTACATGTAAAAACACTTACACAATCTATCATACATATTAACGAATATGTAAATTACCCAGGATAACCCAAAAAGTCCAATAAGTGACTTATTAACATTGTGAGCGGCGCTTGTAACTGATCGTTCTACAAATACATAAGACAAATAACAAAATTAAAACACGAAGTTTAATATTTATTACAGTTATTATAACAAAACATTCACAAATGCACTTAAGCTGCTTATTAAGCACAAAAAGAAACTTATATTTAATGTTGATGAATTGTGTAATATAAATAGAACTCCCAAATTTTCACTGAGTAACCAGGCCTTGGTGGTCGAACTGGACGGTAGCTTGGCTGCGTCTGGCTGATCTACGGTCTAGACTGTCTTGGTGGTGTATTTACAGGACGCAGTTTCTGTATGTCCCCTCCTGTAATTCCACCCACCTGGACAGTCTCTACCGTAGACCAGCTAAACAAGGCCTCGTTCTCATCTGGCTAGATCACGGAGGGATACATAACCTGTGGAAAGGCTGAGGGCTGAAGACATCCTTAGGAAGTGAGGAAGGGGAGACTGGATTCGGGGGCCCCACGGATGGATTACCTGGGGACACATGGACCTGGAAATATGTGGGGTGTGGGGGTAGTGGGGAAGGGGGAGCACCTGGCGTCCACCAGGTGACCCTGGAACCACGGACCCGGGGGGGGGGAGTGCAAAATTTGGAAGTTGGGAAGGGGAGGCACCTGGCCTTTCCCGCACAGGGTGAACTCCTGGAACCACGGGACCCCGGCCGATCGCCGACCGGGGGGGGGTGCAAGGTTGGGGTGTGGGGGAATTGGGGAAGGGGGAGCACCTGGCCTCGCACAGGCGGAACTCCTGACACGCGGACCTGGTAGGAGACGAAAAAGGACACTCACCGGCCGTCGCGGAGACCCGAGGGGAATGTGGGGAGGGAAGGGATCCTGAGGGGACACAGGTGGACTCCTGGACACGCGACCTGGGAGAGACGAACTAAAGAAAAGGACACATCACCGCCGTCGAGTCAGACCCTGTGTAAGTGGAGAAGGGAGAATGCCAGAGGGGACACAGGCGGACTCCTGGACGCGCGGACCTGTGAAAGACAAAAAAGAAACTCAAACCGTCCTCGAGGCAGACCCTGGGAAGAGTGGGGGAAGGGAGAATGCCTGAGTGGACGGCAGGCGGACCACCTGGACACGCGGAACCTGGGAAAGACGAAAAAAGTGATACTCACCGGGCCGTCGAGGCAGACCCTGGGAAGTGGGGGAATGGAGAATGCCTGATGTGGAACGCAAGGCGGACCGTCCTGACACCGCGTACCTGGGAAAGACGAAAAAGTATACTACGTCACCGGCCGTCGAGGCAGACCCTGGTTTTAGGGCGACCAATGAGTAACCAGGAAGAAATAACGTGGGGGACCCCTTGAGTAAAAATGTAAGAATGTGTTGTGTTAACCCATCAATTACTTGAATGGGTTATTCAATTACTTGATGGTATTCCCCGTAAAAGCTTGAATGGAGGCTGTTGAGCATTTGGGCCTCCGACACTTATGGTGTTTTCCCCCTAGAGTACCAATGGCGCCCCAACTTTTTTTAGGCGGCATTTTGCATGAAGATATGAAGAGTATAATTATTTTATTATTATTCTTGTATATTAATTTTTTTTTTTTTATTTATTATTATAATTAAGTTGTTGTTTGTTTGTTGTTGTCCTTCCATGTTTGATATCGAATTTGAATGCCATCCGTTCCTCAATCACTATATAACTCCTTGAGAGTTTAGCGTATTCTTCTGAATTAAAACATTACCATTCTTAAAATGCATCCTATTCAATAGCTTAATATAAATAAGAAATGAAGGAATGTTCATGTTTTTAAGTCACTGTAAGTATAATTTTGTTGAATTTCAGTGTTGGATTCGCATTCTGGTCTCCTATTTAAACGTTTAATGTTGATGACTCTTCCTCAAGGGAAACATTGTCTAAGTGTTGAGTTGAGTAAGTAATCATATACTAATTTAATATATATTTTTTTGTAAAATAATTGGAGAGTGTCTCATCTTGATCATAATAATTAACAGTGACTTTAATTAGTTATTTTCTCGGTGAAATCAGTTTAAATGTTTGTATGTGTCTGTTACATCTTTGTGGCGTCAAGACTATTCTTAACATGTTTTATGTCTTCATACATGATCACTAGGAGCTTACATAAAACACTCCTTCGTAAAAACTAGACAAATGGTTATTGGAAGTTTGATTTGATTTTTAGTCTGCATAGGATCCCAAGATTTTTTTTTATTTGGATGAAGGTGAAAAAAAAAATAAATGTTGCCAATGATTTCAACAATAGTGTTGAACTGAATTATCAACTTGTGCCGCACTCTGCACTATTCCGTCAAGTAATTGGTCACATTTTTCGAACTGGGGTAATGATTAACGGACACACTTTCCCGAGATTTGCTCAACCTCCTATATATATCTAGTTAATTCTAGCATTAAATGTGTTTATGTATTTTGTATATTTTAATTCCAAGTAATAGAAGATGCATGTTTTTTCTATTTCTCAGTGTTTTTTTCATCAAAGTGTAAAATAATAAAAATAATAATAATAATAATAATAATAATAATAATAATAATATAATAATGGATTGTGGACCCGACTATAGGTATACGTTAAATTAGTTCAAAACTGAGTTTTAACATGAAAGGTAAAATTATCTCAGAAAACATTTCTACCTTAACATTCGTGAATCGTAAATATGTGAGTTGGACACGAAACCTTCATTATATTATGTGGAGACTGATATAAAGTGATAATTATTGTAACACTTACATGGGAAGGAGAGTGAAGAGAAGAATGAAAGGACAAATATAAGGAGGTAGAAGATAGAGGAAAATGTGTAACAAATAAAGAAGGGGAGAATGGAGATAAGAGAAGAGATGGAGAGAGAGAAGTAGACAGGAAAGAAAATAAAAAAGAGGAAGAAATGGAAGACAAAATAAACTAGAGGATAAAAAAAAAGTAAAGAAAAGAAGAGAAAGAGAAGAAAGGAAATGATAAAATATCACCAATTTCTTCACACGTGAGTGATTACTGACAAGTGGTAAATGAGAACTTCTGACATGTTAAACATTCTTAAAAGTTTTCCAGAAATTGGACTAATTCGACGGTGAGTCGATAATATGTCAGACTATTTGATGCATCTTAAGGATTCTGCAAAATATTTTTTTAAAGAAATTGAACTTCTGTATAATAGGTCAGTTGTGATGCTAGACGCTTCGTGCATATCGAATAAATAATTCGTAGGGGTAAAGGAAAGTGGACTTTCTCTGTGATTTATTAGTGTACTTGAGGTTTCTTGACGTCGGAACGCACGAAGATGAGAATAAGGAACTTGTTGGTACGCGTGGTGCGTCAAGGTGTCAGAGGAGGAGTTATTTGGTACGTCAGCATAGTGTGACGAAATATGTTCATGTCTGAGATTAATAAGAAGGACAAAGTTATGTCCATAGTCTTGCATAAGATATGGGCCATAGTTTACTTCAGTTACATTAATGTGGTTCAGCAGCTTAATTCTTTCCTTGATAAATATGAATCTGGGTATTATGATAAGAATTTAATATAAAATAATAATTTTTTGAACTAGAAGGCAAAGGAAATATAAAAGTATAATTTCCCGTTATGAGATTTAGAAAGCTTAGCTATAAAATAATCAGCTACAGTGGCGTTACAGCGACAAACTTCTAAATTTTAAGGTCGAAGAATAAACATAAATTAAGTAAAATCCATCGTTTAGCTATCGAGAAGGGAGGTAGTACCCAACAGGTTTGGAACTGCTGACCATTACATCGAAGACTAACTCACCTAATGAGTCCAATCCAGTGGATCATGATGCTACAAAGTCTCTTTATCCAAGATAACTGATGTGGTGAAGTAAGTGGTATGGTTCACTGCCTTAAGTACTACGGTGATGTGACACATTAGGCTTTTATTTTTTCAGCCAGCTCGTTTGATTAGATTTCTAAAGACTACACGGAAGATCTGCCAAACGAGCATCTACTGCAGAAGTTAGTTAAAGTGTTTCTCTGGTATATGCTTGCCGTGCGATTACATTCGCGTAGGTTTTTTTCCCTCTAAGTTCTGAAGAGTTTGGTACCCATAGTCTATATACTATATCTGGTCTTTTATGTACGTTCACGCAATCTTCATAACCTTGCATTAACACTGAGTTGAATTAAAGCAAAACGATTTATCAGTTCAAACCAGCAGATTCCCCTGATCTGATTGCAAGCCCCGTTCCCAGCCTCCCTGTTTACATGCTCTTCATTTATGTTATACCATCATCCGCAAACAGGGTACATCTTGACTCGCCCCTTCTACATGTCATTCCCATTTAGACAGTAATATTTTCCTGCACTGCCCAAATTCTTTTCCTTGTGGCACAATCGTTTTGTTACTCTTTCCACATTCTTCACCTTCTTTGCTCGAGCAATACTTATTCTTACTTACCAGTAAGGGGGTAATCCTTACTGCTTTGAAAGGTCGCCTCATGATAATCTAGTTTTGCACCTTCGGTTTGTTTCACAGCCTCCTGTGAGAAATATAGTATCTAATGTCTTCTTGATGATCAATAAATAATACGCAATCCACCCTTTTCGTCCCATTCTTTTGAGTTCACTTCTTTATTTTGCCATAAATCTCAATAAACTGAGAGACAAGATTGGCATACCCTCTCTTACTATCGCTGCTGGTTTGTTGTTCATGAACTACCTCCTCTTCAAGTGCTCTACCACACTCATTTTTGATAATCTTCTCCATAACTACACGGTAAGACATCTCAGTGATACTGGTCTGTAATTCAATGCTCTCTGTTTTTCCTCCTGTCTTAAATAATAGGAAAACAATCGCTGTCTTCTTTAATCTCTGGCCACTGTCCAGCATATTCACGAATTCTTGTAAATAATAGTGCTAGTGGTGTACAGTGACGAAGCTTCTGGCTCACATCTCCAAAGAATCTATGTGAAATATGTTTTGTTCTATTGCCTTTGTTAGTGGCACCGAGTACCTGGTTGGTGTAATATCGCGCATACCTACCGACGAGGACACTATCTTAAGAGGCTCTCTTCCTATCAATCCTTAGTAGCATTAGGTGTCTTTCAACTTTCGCTTTCGTTTGATGGACGTGGAACAGCCACGTCATTGATTTTTCTTTCCCACTAATCAGCAATCCTAAATTATTCCATCTTTACCAATTCTTCTCAACTGATTCTGGTTTCTTGCATCCCCACCAGACCAATTTTACCTCAATTTTTTTCTCTCCCTAGAGGTATCTGATCTTCTGTCATGATTTGGTCGCTAACACCCGGTCCGTCCATATTTCTTTTTCATTCACCTACGTCACAAGTAAGCGTAATGTTAAGCTGTAATAATGTCATGCTGACTCATTTCCTCTACCTAATCTTTTGTCGGTGTCCCCTATACCACATAAACTTTTCGTTAACCAACATCAATTCCAGCCATTTAGTCATACCATTGTGGATAAATTTTCCCAGCCACTTTCTTTGTGGATGAAATCTCCCATGGTCTGAATTGATTCCAGGTAAGGGACTGATTATTCACGTCCCTCCTCACCTTTCAACCTTTCTGCTTTGTATTGACTGATGAAGCCCTGTTGGCGAATCGTTTTCTTCAATAAAGATTCCCAAAAGTTATCATGTCTCAATCTTCAACATCCCGGTATTTAAAGGAAGAGCCATTTAAACCACATAATATTTTCTGTCTTGAATCGCCTTCCTTGCTTCGGATTTGTTTAATCACCCACTGTTTGCTACTAAGTCTTGGGTCTCTCATCTTTAATTGTTATAGCTATGTATTTATTTAGTTTATTTCTGTTTATCCTTCTCCATCTTTTCAAACTCCATTAATTTCTGAACAATTATGCAACTTCCCTCCCTTTCGCGTTTTCCATTTTTCTTTCCTTCTTTTTTATACATTTGTGGGAAGATGGAATCAGTTCTATTTTTAGTTTTTTACTTTCTCTCTTTACAGTTATGATGTCTGGTCACTTCTACTGTTCTTTCAGTTCATCATCTCATGTTTGAATAGTCCATCTTCATTAGTGAACCACACTCTGAACCATCTTATATCTGCTCTTTCGTTTGTGTTGCTAGTTTTCTATTTGGTTTTTCATGTCAATAGTGTGGAAGATTTTACTCGAGTAGTGTCTACATTTTTTACAGAGGGAGAGTCAGGATTAAATTGCAAGGTAGGAGGAACGGAGTTGGGAAATTGAATGGAGTCCATGAGTCGAGTGGGCCTGGATGAAATACATCCTAACAAATTCAAGTGACACATCTGTGTTTTCAATTCTAGCTGTTTTCATTGTGCATAAGACAGCGATGGGAGAGTTCTCCGCTGCAAGCCTGTGCTCTTTTCTCAAGTTTGTTGACTTGCTTGCACATTTGCAGGTTCCATACAGGTGCTTGGCGTGATTCCTGATATTGCTGTATATTGACGGGAAGACTCTATGCTTAGTTGATTTTTGAAAGCCAATCCTAAATGTTAGACATGCATTTGCTGTTAATATAATTAGTTGATATGTGTTTTTTGGGCAATAAAATTAAGGTACAAAGATTACCTCCTGATCCAAGTAATTAATTTTTCAAGGCTACCCATACTGACTCTTTGCTTAAATATTGGGAACTACATTTCTGTATGTCTGCACCTCTAATGGTTGCTGTTGTGACGATTTGTCATGATAAAGATTGTGCTATTGACTGACACAATGCTTTCTTCTGCTCTCTTAGGACCCATAGGGAGATATTACCTGGCTCTGTTGCCTTTGATGTAATCTTTCTGCACAGCATATACCTCACTCTTCCTCTTGGTAAATGTATTCTGTTCAGTTCTAACTTAGTGAGAACACTATTCTATGGCTCTGGTAATGTCCCTGACTCCTCAGAGAATACCCTCTTAAATTTCTTATTGATTCCTGGCCATTTCACGTAAAACTCTCCTTCCACTTCATTGGAATAATTACCAGGTCCTTTAACGTTTGTTTTTCCTTCTGATGCAGATATATAGCAACTTTGGGTCGCGAATTTTATTTCCGATGATATATTCCTCAAATTGATGTTGAACGTCTCTTCTTGCCCATGCATTTACTTTCCTGATCTTTCTGCTTGCTTCCCTTTTTGATTGCCCATCCTTTGCTTTTATTACTTTTTTTCCATACTCATTGCACAGGTAGCTTTTGCCTTTGTGCTTCTCCTGACTAAACCATTTGGCTGAGATTTGTTGTTTGCCATTGTTTCTGCCAAGGGAATGAATTTATTCTCTGCCTTCCTGCAATTTCCAGCTACATACTTCATTTCATTAGCTGTTCTTTCCTTATAGTTTCCTTCTCCCACTGTACTCTTTCAGGAATCGTCTCATGCCTTGGTAGCCTTCTCATTTAAATCTGATTCTCTCGTCCTCCTTTGCTACTCTCCAAGTTTACTTTTGTGAGGTATTTGAAACTCAAGACTGTACTGACTAGCAGTGAAACTTTTCCGTAATCCCCAATATCCTCTGTATCAGAATTGTCAGAGTGAAATAAACGTCCAGCTTTGCTGGTTCAACTTCTACTACGTCTTCCTCCCTCACGTTGTGTCCCTAATAGGTGGGTGCATGAGGTTCTCACATTACCACCAAAACACAGCCCTTCCACATACGGGCACCATTCGGATTCAAGCTATTCCAGTCTATTTCCTCTGGTTAGTCGCTCTACGAGCAGCAGTTTTGAGGCATTGTCATGTGTACTCTTCTGGCCAACCTCCCGATAGGTGTCCAACATCACTTTATTGGTGTTGGTATAGATCCTGTCTTGATCCTCCTCTATTTAGCTGCTGGTTGTACCTTACTGTCAGCTTTGTCTCCTGTGAGGCGCTACAATGTCTGAGATACTATCCACTATGTCCTGCTTCAGTCCACTAGAATTGTTTGGTTATCCATCCGTATTTTGTGTATATACTCTTAGTTATCCTTTTTTTACTGCCTTCTGGATTTGAGGGTTCCTGTTTCCTGGCCTATGCACATGTGTCAGGGAAAGGAAGGTGGGAGGGATAGGTGTGAGTTCAGGGTACAATATAAATATCTATTTATATAAATGATATATACAGTATTTATATCATCTCGCTATTAAAGGGCGAATTGTTGATGTAAGAAAGCGGGATTTTCGGTTGGTAAAAGTACAGAGAAGACAAAGTAAAGAGTCACTGTTGAGTTTCTTACACTGTGTAGGAAAGGACAAAGTTCCTGATTTGTTTGTACAATTATCTTGTATGAGAGTGGGGAAAGGTGATTATGACTTCTAGGGATATATATGGGGGTGTGCAATAGGCTCTCCTCTGTGAGGCTGAATTTCACAACCTGAAGATCTCTACCTGGGTCCCTTCTTTCTTTCTCACAGGTTTTTTTGGTTTTTTCCCTCATTATTTTTCTTTTCTGTCCTGTTCCAGACGAGTAAATACATATCCATCTGACTGCCCTAACTCCTGGTTTATGTTTTATAATTTTGTCCGTTCCATTTCTGTTGTAAAGGTCATTTTGGTTCTTTTTTTCCCTCGAGAACTATTCGCTTTTGGCCATCCCATTAGCCAGTTTATAATACTTTTAATTTCCCAATCTGCCGCCATGCATACTTCTTTATCAGTCCTTCTCCTTTCAACCTCCTGGAGACAACGGATTATCAGCAAACTTTCTCTCTCTCTCTCTATTCCACTCCTTTCACTACTAGGATGCAATATCTTTCTGAGAAGTTGGCTCTTCTGCTGAGGCTTATCTTCTGCCTGAAGCAGTTTAGCTAATTATTTGTTAAATCGTCCTCGTCCTTCTGCTCTCACAACCACCTGCCTCATTCGTCCTTTTTCTCATCTCACTTAGATTCTTTCCTCAGCGCTTTCTACAACATCTACACAGGTTTAGTACTTTGCCTTGACATCCAACATCTCTTTCTGTTCCCTATTTCTAACAATTACCATGCTGCATCTTGATTCTCTATTATCTATTCAAAATTTATTCACTATCTGCAAATTTTAAGTCCAGCTAGATTAAATTTATTCTCAGTCCCATGTGTGTGTGTTAGTGTGTGTGTTTGTGGTGTGTGTGTGTTTTGTGTGTGAGTGTGTGTGTGTTTGTGTGTGTGTGTGTGTGTGTGTGTGGTGTTTACTCCACTTAATTTCGGTGTTCATGGGTCGACTCCAGCTCCTGGCCCTGCCTTTTCGTATACGCTTAATAGGTCCCACTCTCTCCGCTGATCCATGAGTTTTGTTCGTACCGTCATCTTAATAATATATGTATTGATCCTGCCTCCACTACATCACGTCAACAGTATATTCAACTTTCGGACAACTGTATGACAGAAGAAATACTCGCGAAACATCCCCTGTCATTTCCTCTGATCTTCAGATTCCTAATTGTGACCCCTTGTGTGTGTGGACCCATCTCTGTAACATCCTTCTCTGTCCACCTTGTCGATTCCTCTCATATTTTATCTGTTTTATATCTCCTCTCTCCTCTTCTTCCCCAGTGTCGTCAGGTCGATTTCCCCTAAACCTTTCTCGTAAGACTGCCCCTTAGCTCCAGGGCTATTCACGTTGCTAACCTCTGGCACTTTCTCAATTTCTAAACAGCGATGACTAGGTGGTTGGGTTCCAAATAGGGGCAAATTAATACTTATTTACAAGGCAGGTGACAGGTCCTCATCTTCGACTATAGACCAATAAGTCCATACCTTCATAGTTGGAAAACATATGGAAATAATAAATGCCGAAGAAATTCGTAGCCACTTGAAAGGGGGCATAAACTGATTAAATTGAGATCTCAGCACGGTTACAAATGGTGGGGTCCAGTATTACGAATTACTAACTTTTTTCACTAAGGTGATTGAGGGAGCTACATCATGGTAATAAATATGAAATGTGAATATTGGGCTTCAGTAAGGGCTTTTCGAAAGAGTTTCCACATCAGAGGCAAATATGAGGAAACTTAAGGCACACGTGAATAGGATGAGATTTATTTTCATGGGTAGGGCATTAGCTGACAAATAGACAGGCAGAGAGTATGCAAAACTAGGGAAAAATGATAAAGGGGGCACGTCACAAGCGTTGATCCTCAAAAAGGGGTCAGTGTTGGCCCGTTGTTGTTCACAATTTACATATAAGTGACATAGATGAGGAATAAATAGAGTAATGAGAAAATTTGCTGATGGGAGCACCAAAATAGGCCGTCCCAGTTCATTCTAGATGCAGGACATTATAGCACACAAGGATGATTTGAATAGACTGATGGCAATGGTCCGAGAAGTGGCCGATGAAGTTTAATCTAGACAACTTGCAAAGTATTAAATGTTGGACAGGAAAAATATCCATGCCACATATAAACTAAATAATGTAGTTCTTAAATTTTACTGAACGCGAAAAGGAAATAGGAGTTCTAGTTCAGTAATCTAAAACCAAGACAACCGTGCATAAGTGTTTGCATCAGTGCTAAATGAATCACTTGTCTTCAATTATCAAAAAGTATAAATTAATGGAAGTCCTCAAGTTGTTTTCAGCTCTTTAATCTTTGTTATGCCTCATTTCGTTTTAATGTGCATCAAGTTTCTGGTCACCGTATTACAAAAAGTTATGGAAAATAAATTGGTATAAAATAACCGACAACAATAGGCAATATAAACACAAAATGCAGTACAATGTGATCCATTATATTGACTACTTTCGCCCAGCACAGTGGGGCTTTATTTCAAGTCACAAACAGAACTACCTGGGGTGGAGGAACGCGAGTAATATATAGTCGGGCTGAGACAGGTGAAGAATGCTGCATCTGATGATGTATCCGAGATGGAGGTTGTAGAGTCAAAAAAACTTGGGTAGCTTGGAAATGAAACTGGACAAGTTGTGTAGCAGACGCTTCTACAGTTTTCTTATGGTGGGATAGCGAAGAAGAAGTATTCATGGCAAGTGGTTCAGTCTACTGTTTATATAAGCCACTATTCTGGTTGAAGTTGTCGGATTTAAAGAAATAGTGATGATTCCAGATTCTTCGGTAATTGAGTGTTGTCTGTCTGTGGCGTAAGGTCTTGAGTTTCTGTATTGACTTATCAAGTGGTTGTGTGAATTACGGTGTTGTACTCATGCATTCCTGTGTTCGTCAGACCTGCTTGCGTATTTCATAACACCAACGCAAGCAGGTCCTGACGCAAAGGAATGCCTGCGTACAACACCGTAATCACACAACCACATGCTAAACTACAGAAAACTCAAGACTTATCGTCACAACAGAATACAACACTCAATACAAAGAATCCTGGAATCAACACTTATTTCTATATCCGACAACTCTCCAACCATAATAGTGGCTTCGAAACATAGCAGAACCACTGCCAATAAACTTCTTCAATCGCTATCCCACATAATAACACTGAGTAGAAAGGTCTGCTCACAAACTTGTCCAGTCTCCTCCAAGCTACTCCAGATTTTAGACTCTACAACCCAACCGGTACATCATCAGATGCCAGCATTCATCACGCTGACCTCAGCCGGACTATAAATACTCGCGTTCCTGTCCACCCCAGGTATTCTGTTTTGTGACTTGAAAAAAGCCCACTGTGTGGGCGAAACGTTAGTCAATAAAGGATCACATTATACTGCGATTTGTGTTTTATATTGCCACAAATGGTTATAAATACACTAAAATGTACAAAGGAGGAATGACAAAGTTGATTCCCATTTATCAGAAATCTCCCCTGTGAGGATAAACTGAGGGCCCCTTAATCTGCACTCACTACAAAAGGCGGAGAATTAGGGAAAATATGATTGAGGTGTATAAATGGAAAACAGGAATGAATAAAGGGGAATGTAACTAGAATGCAAAAAATGTCTAGCCTAGACAGGACTCGTATCAATGGCTTAAGTTGGAAAAATGAATTCAGGAAGGATATATGAAAGAACTGGTTTGTGCAACAGAGTTGTGAATGAGTGGAACAAAACTCCCGAGTACCGTCCATAAGAAGCTAAAACGATGTGTAGTTTTAAAAATATGTTAGATAAAAAGCAAGAGTGGGTGTAGTGGGGTGTGAGTTGGACCTGATCAACTTGTGCTACTAGGTCAGATGCCGTGCTCCATCCTTAAGTGAAAGAGGCCTGTCCAGACTAGGTTAAGGCATTGGCTTAAGCCGTTAAGAGAAACTGGACCTTGCCTCGTCATGAGCCCATAAGGCCTTGTCAGTGTTTGTCCTTCTTTCTTATGTTCCTTATAAATATTATTTAGGTATATCAAAAGATGAATGTTCCAAAACAATATTAATTCTGGATGATATCGAGTAGTTTATTATGCTGTTGTAAACATGTGTAAGTTAAAATAACGAGGCGTTCAAGCACCTTAAACAACAGCTAATATTACAGTTATCCTGCCGAACCACCAATGTACACAAGGATTATATAAGCAGAAACAGTTAGAATTCCAAAACCTAAGTGTGAACACAATAATTACTAATGTAATACTAATAACTAACAATGGGTAATGACAATCACAACACAGTTAGTACATGATGCTTCACAAGAATAAAGAGCCAGGGATAGTTTCCATAAATACTCTATACCAAGGTTGGTTTCCCAAACTGGGGGTAAATTACCCCCTGGCGGTAATTTAACCAATTTTAGGGGGGTAATGGAGGGGTGACAGAAAAAAAGTTATGAATTTCGAAAAATCAAGAAAACACACAATTCGGTACCCGAAGAGGATTATTGGTTAACTTTGTCTTAGTTGTAAAGTAAACCTATTAAAGTAGGTAATAAAGTTAAACCAAAAACAATAAAACATCAAAACTAATATACAGTAATTAGAAAAGAAGAATATATAGCCTCAGTGTGTGAAAACCCAAAAGTATTATGACAGTAAGCTTCGAGGAGCAAAAGTGTCACTCAGTAGCCCAGATCGAAACCAGTCCAGTACACGTCACTCACTTCCTGAGGCTGCCTCTATTTCACACTGTCAGTTTATCTTGAGCAATCCCAAGCCGAGGTAGACAAAATGCAGGTATGTAATGCGGTACTGCCCTGTGCAGTAATATAGTTAGTATTTAACGCCACTGTTTTACTGTGAATTTAGTACAGCTATTATTAATTTTATATATAATGTATGTGTGGTTCTTACGTTTTCAATGGTTTTGCTAGGATTACATAGTATGCGAGGCTGTATACGTTCACGTTTGCCATATACACAATAATAACAACATTTTGTGAAAAGGGGTAACATGCTTTATGTGGTCATGTTAAATTTGGTAACAAGCTGAAAAAGTTGATGGGAACCACATTGCACCTATAGCTCTAGGGCACTACAAAAAACAGATATCTTTAGGCAAGCAACCAAAAGAATTTCTTAAATTCTTCCATCAGTACTTAAAGTAGTACAAAACAACAAAATTTGGCTGAATTCCAAAACAGAAACAACAACCCTCCCTCCGGCATCTCATGCAAGAACCTCGGTGCTTCCCTCCTCTCAAGCACCTCGCTGTCCACAGCTATCTTAGTGTAAGTGGAAACTGAAGTTACGTCCACCGAACCAGGCGAAAACTCATATTGCCAATACCAAGGCGTGTATGACCGTAGGTAAACGTTACAACACAATCTATTAAACATCCCAGAGCACAGAGAGCAATAGAGAAAACACTATTAAGCAACAGATCACACAAAAACAATCACGTGCAGGACGTCGGTCTACTTATAAACAGGACTCAGAACACATCCAAACTCCATACAAAAAAACATACAAAATCTTTCTGTTTCTATGTTTTGTATAATTTAGCCTCAAATACAACTAAAAATCAAGAAAAAATAAAGACAACATTTATATTCAAATAATGTAAATGCACTAATGCCATATGATCCTTATATTAGGAGTAAATAACGAAAAAAAGGCAAAATACCGTGACTTGAGCAATACAACAAATAACCCGCACATAGAAGAGTAGGAGCGACGACAACGTTTCGGTCCGACTGTTCGACATATTAGAAAGTCCGCTAACGAAAAGAGAGGAGGGAGTATATACAGGGCCAAACATACTCCCTCCTTCTCCTCCTTTTGGTTAGTGTAGACTTGTAAACGGTCCAAGTCGGACCGAAGCGTCTCGTAAGCTCCTCTCTTTTTATGTGCGGATTATTGTGTAAGTCTTATACCTAGGAGTTAGTAAAGCACATATCATATGACAACTGTGTATGCACGTACAAAGGTATATCTCGATATTTAAAGTTAATGGGCAAATATTTTAAGGAATGAAATTTCTAAGAAAGGTCGGTGGGTTTCCAATCATTAACTAAGCATAAGAGAGACATGGTAATAATTGGTTTCGTGAAGGACACGTGTGATAGAGCCACGTATGGAAATATTAAATCATTACTTAACAACGACAGTATGTCAGAAAAAAAAGTTGTTCAGTAGACTTGCGATCAAATAACACGCAAGCAAAATAGTCAGTTATTTTCACAGAATTGAGCATTAGCGAAATAATATATAATGAAAGATGATTATAAAAGCATGTGCAGTGTGTGTGTGTTGCTTCACAAGCAGGATCAATGCACCTCACCATTTAACTTCTGCCATCACCCAATATTCTTATAATTTGGGGTGTTTAATAAATAATACAAGATTTGTACTGTAGATAATTTTTGTTTATAAGTTATTAGTTACAATGAGGGCATAAAAGCATTTCTTTTCTGGCCGTCCAGCGTCCACCCTTGACTGTGAGTGGCCCATGTGAAGGGGTCAACCATAGCGTCACATGCACCTCTTTTCCTTTCCATATAATTTTATCATTATCTTTTGATCTTTTTGTATGATTATGCATCGCGAAATCGTAGAGTTATGTAAACTTATTTTGGGTAATTAATCCGTAGGAATCTACTGCAGTAATATGTGGATACACAACTAGAGGGCAAGAAATGGGTTCAAAAACCACCCGTTCACGTGATTCGATCAACTAAGTAAACAAGCAACATAGAAATGCAGGTTTGGTGTAGCCAGGTGACTCAGATCAGTAACTTGTGATCCAGTGACATTTAAGTATCAGAAATTCCGAGTTTGGATCATAACAGGACGGATATGAGAAACTTCAGAACTGTCACTCAAATGTTCAGAAGATTGCATTAGTTTGTGTTGTAAAGTTGCCACCAGATATTTCATCAAACAAATTACTTCATGAGCTCTTAAAAAATAATTATTTTATTACAAATATAGGCATACGTAAAGTACACAGGTTGTTCAGCTGAAGCTGATAGTTGATAATGCCTTGATATCCCACACTGCCAATTCAAGGCAGCAGCAACAGCAATAATTTATACGCGCTCTAGAGGCTTACAGATAGATATGGCTCAACATCATCCCCCGAAATTCTAAAATAATTCCATAGCCAACACATAGCCATGGATCTCTCAGTCCACTCTCAATACTTTCGCAGTACAACAGCACCATCTACAAATCTAGAGTCAAATTCCTTCTCCACCCCGTGACGCCGGTAGCTAACCCTCAGATGTTCTATACTGTACCCCGAGAACTCCGAAAAAAGATAAGTAAGATGCCAAGAAAACTCTAGTAGTACTCGATGAGTGCTCATCGTCCCACACCAATCACAGCCCAGGAAAGCCCCCTCAATAGGATAAATCGTCCAGATTCAGCAAGCATCAGAACGAACAAGGGATACCAGTGCTGAATCAGGGCCCCGAAAGAGTAAGGTAAAGGGAGTGGACACCATCACCAAGGCATCTTAGGCTATGTTTCAGGTGTCACCCACCGAAGGGAGCACACCACTGTCAACTGTGGCCACAAAGAGAGAACAGCAAAGAAAAGTGTCTAAGTCAAAAAAAAGGCGGCTGGATTGTCAGAGATTTAATCTGATGAACCAATCCAATATTATCTCAGAACTGGTAAAAAAATTTTCACACGTATCCTACACAATTACTCTCTCTCAGCTCATCAGTGCTGTATCCCTTATACAAAATCTGAGTATACTGTGAGATGAATTACCAGCATCAAGTCAAGCCCTACATAGACATAAGGAGCTAGTATATCACCAACCTGTCCGCTAAAAATAGTGACTTCATTTACCACTACTGTCTGAAATGTTTTGACTTTTGTACTCATATTTCTGTAGCTCTCTCATAGCCAGCAATGAGTCACATATAGAAAAGCACAGTCACTTGCACATTTTCTGGTTGTTTTGATTTAAGACTATACGACACTGAAGATACCAAAAAAACGAGGTGAAGAATCACAATGCAAAACCTGGCTTCCAAGAATAGGGAAATCTGGCCGCATTTTATAGATAGTGACTTGCAACTGAAATTACAGCACCTCACTCCATGGTGATGTTAATAACCTAGCAAAAACTTTACTAAACTTTTTTTTTTAATCTCCAACACAAGTACCAATGACATCCCTAACACTGCTAGCATATAATGCAGCTAACAGTACAGTCTTGGGTTTGCCTATCGTTGCCGAGAGGCCCAGACTGCCAAGTGCAAGGCTTTGGAGAAGTTACAAAGAAATCCCAGTACAACCTATAATAGCACAAAAAAGAAACTTAATTTTTTAATGTTGGATGAATGTGTAATATAAAATAAGAACTCCGCAAATTTTCACTGAGTAACCAGGCCTTGGGTGGTCGAAACTGGACGGTAGCTTTGCTGCGTACTGCTGATCATAGCGGTCAGACTGTCTTGGTGGTGTATTTACAGGACTCAGTTTCTGTATGTCACCCCCCTCCTGTAATTCCACCCCACCGGACCAGTCTCTACCGTAGACCAGCTAAACAAGGCCTCGTTCTCATCTGGCTAGATCCCGGAGGGATACATAACCTGTGGAAAGGCTGAGGGCTGAAGACATCCTTAGGAAGTGAGGAAGGGGAGACTGGATTCGGGGGCCCCACGGATGGATTACCTGGGGACACATGGACCTGGAAATATGTGGGGTGTGGGGGTAGTGGGGAAGGGGGAGCACCTGGCGTCCACCAGGTGACCCTGGAACCACGGACCCGGGGGGGGGGAGTGCAAAATTTGGAAGTTGGGAAGGGGAGGCACCTGGCCTTTCCCGCACAGGGTGAACTCCTGGAACCACGGGACCCCGGCCGATCGCCGACCGGGGGGGGGTGCAAGGTTGGGGTGTGGGGGAATTGGGGAAGGGGGAGCACCTGGCCTCGCACAGGCGGAACTCCTGACACGCGGACCTGGTAGGAGACGAAAAAGGACACTCACCGGCCGTCGCGGAGACCCGAGGGGAATGTGGGGAGGGAAGGGATCCTGAGGGGACACAGGTGGACTCCTGGACACGCGACCTGGGAGAGACGAACTAAAGAAAAGGACACATCACCGCCGTCGAGTCAGACCCTGTGTAAGTGGAGAAGGGAGAATGCCAGAGGGGACACAGGCGGACTCCTGGACGCGCGGACCTGTGAAAGACAAAAAAGAAACTCAAACCGTCCTCGAGGCAGACCCTGGGAAGAGTGGGGGAAGGGAGAATGCCTGAGTGGACGGCAGGCGGACCACCTGGACACGCGGAACCTGGGAAAGACGAAAAAAGTGATACTCACCGGGCCGTCGAGGCAGACCCTGGGAAGTGGGGGAATGGAGAATGCCTGATGTGGAACGCAAGGCGGACCGTCCTGACACCGCGTACCTGGGAAAGACGAAAAAGTATACTACGTCACCGGCCGTCGAGGCAGACCCTGGTTTTAGGGCGACCAATGAGTAACCAGGAAGAAATAACGTGGGGGACCCCTTGAGTAAAAATGTAAGAATGTGTTGTGTTAACCCATCAATTACTTGAATGGGTTATTCAATTACTTGATGGTATTCCCCGTAAAAGCTTGAATGGAGGCTGTTGAGCATTTGGGCCTCCGACACTTATGGTGTTTTCCCCCTAGAGTACCAATGGCGCCCCAACTTTTTTTAGGCGGCATTTTGCATGAAGATATGAAGAGTATAATTATTTTATTATTATTCTTGTATATTAATTTTTTTTTTTTTATTTATTATTATAATTAAGTTGTTGTTTGTTTGTTGTTGTCCTTCCATGTTTGATATCGAATTTGAATGCCATCCGTTCCTCAATCACTATATAACTCCTTGAGAGTTTAGCGTATTCTTCTGAATTAAAACATTACCATTCTTAAAATGCATCCTATTCAATAGCTTAATATAAATAAGAAATGAAGGAATGTTCATGTTTTTAAGTCACTGTAAGTATAATTTTGTTGAATTTCAGTGTTGGATTCGCATTCTGGTCTCCTATTTAAACGTTTAATGTTGATGACTCTTCCTCAAGGGAAACATTGTCTAAGTGTTGAGTTGAGTAAGTAATCATATACTAATTTAATATATATTTTTTTGTAAAATAATTGGAGAGTGTCTCATCTTGATCATAATAATTAACAGTGACTTTAATTAGTTATTTTCTCGGTGAAATCAGTTTAAATGTTTGTATGTGTCTGTTACATCTTTGTGGCGTCAAGACTATTCTTAACATGTTTTATGTCTTCATACATGATCACTAGGAGCTTACATAAAACACTCCTTCGTAAAAACTAGACAAATGGTTATTGGAAGTTTGATTTGATTTTTAGTCTGCATAGGATCCCAAGATTTTTTTTTATTTGGATGAAGGTGAAAAAAAAAATAAATGTTGCCAATGATTTCAACAATAGTGTTGAACTGAATTATCAACTTGTGCCGCACTCTGCACTATTCCGTCAAGTAATTGGTCACATTTTTCGAACTGGGGTAATGATTAACGGACACACTTTCCCGAGATTTGCTCAACCTCCTATATATATCTAGTTAATTCTAGCATTAAATGTGTTTATGTATTTTGTATATTTTAATTCCAAGTAATAGAAGATGCATGTTTTTTCTATTTCTCAGTGTTTTTTTCATCAAAGTGTAAAATAATAAAAATAATAATAATAATAATAATAATAATAATAATAATAATATAATAATGGATTGTGGACCCGACTATAGGTATACGTTAAATTAGTTCAAAACTGAGTTTTAACATGAAAGGTAAAATTATCTCAGAAAACATTTCTACCTTAACATTCGTGAATCGTAAATATGTGAGTTGGACACGAAACCTTCATTATATTATGTGGAGACTGATATAAAGTGATAATTATTGTAACACTTACATGGGAAGGAGAGTGAAGAGAAGAATGAAAGGACAAATATAAGGAGGTAGAAGATAGAGGAAAATGTGTAACAAATAAAGAAGGGGAGAATGGAGATAAGAGAAGAGATGGAGAGAGAGAAGTAGACAGGAAAGAAAATAAAAAAGAGGAAGAAATGGAAGACAAAATAAACTAGAGGATAAAAAAAAAGTAAAGAAAAGAAGAGAAAGAGAAGAAAGGAAATGATAAAATATCACCAATTTCTTCACACGTGAGTGATTACTGACAAGTGGTAAATGAGAACTTCTGACATGTTAAACATTCTTAAAAGTTTTCCAGAAATTGGACTAATTCGACGGTGAGTCGATAATATGTCAGACTATTTGATGCATCTTAAGGATTCTGCAAAATATTTTTTTAAAGAAATTGAACTTCTGTATAATAGGTCAGTTGTGATGCTAGACGCTTCGTGCATATCGAATAAATAATTCGTAGGGGTAAAGGAAAGTGGACTTTCTCTGTGATTTATTAGTGTACTTGAGGTTTCTTGACGTCGGAACGCACGAAGATGAGAATAAGGAACTTGTTGGTACGCGTGGTGCGTCAAGGTGTCAGAGGAGGAGTTATTTGGTACGTCAGCATAGTGTGACGAAATATGTTCATGTCTGAGATTAATAAGAAGGACAAAGTTATGTCCATAGTCTTGCATAAGATATGGGCCATAGTTTACTTCAGTTACATTAATGTGGTTCAGCAGCTTAATTCTTTCCTTGATAAATATGAATCTGGGTATTATGATAAGAATTTAATATAAAATAATAATTTTTTGAACTAGAAGGCAAAGGAAATATAAAAGTATAATTTCCCGTTATGAGATTTAGAAAGCTTAGCTATAAAATAATCAGCTACAGTGGCGTTACAGCGACAAACTTCTAAATTTTAAGGTCGAAGAATAAACATAAATTAAGTAAAATCCATCGTTTAGCTATCGAGAAGGGAGGTAGTACCCAACAGGTTTGGAACTGCTGACCATTACATCGAAGACTAACTCACCTAATGAGTCCAATCCAGTGGATCATGATGCTACAAAGTCTCTTTATCCAAGATAACTGATGTGGTGAAGTAAGTGGTATGGTTCACTGCCTTAAGTACTACGGTGATGTGACACATTAGGCTTTTATTTTTTCAGCCAGCTCGTTTGATTAGATTTCTAAAGACTACACGGAAGATCTGCCAAACGAGCATCTACTGCAGAAGTTAGTTAAAGTGTTTCTCTGGTATATGCTTGCCGTGCGATTACATTCGCGTAGGTTTTTTTCCCTCTAAGTTCTGAAGAGTTTGGTACCCATAGTCTATATACTATATCTGGTCTTTTATGTACGTTCACGCAATCTTCATAACCTTGCATTAACACTGAGTTGAATTAAAGCAAAACGATTTATCAGTTCAAACCAGCAGATTCCCCTGATCTGATTGCAAGCCCCGTTCCCAGCCTCCCTGTTTACATGCTCTTCATTTATGTTATACCATCATCCGCAAACAGGGTACATCTTGACTCGCCCCTTCTACATGTCATTCCCATTTAGACAGTAATATTTTCCTGCACTGCCCAAATTCTTTTCCTTGTGGCACAATCGTTTTGTTACTCTTTCCACATTCTTCACCTTCTTTGCTCGAGCAATACTTATTCTTACTTACCAGTAAGGGGGTAATCCTTACTGCTTTGAAAGGTCGCCTCATGATAATCTAGTTTTGCACCTTCGGTTTGTTTCACAGCCTCCTGTGAGAAATATAGTATCTAATGTCTTCTTGATGATCAATAAATAATACGCAATCCACCCTTTTCGTCCCATTCTTTTGAGTTCACTTCTTTATTTTGCCATAAATCTCAATAAACTGAGAGACAAGATTGGCATACCCTCTCTTACTATCGCTGCTGGTTTGTTGTTCATGAACTACCTCCTCTTCAAGTGCTCTACCACACTCATTTTTGATAATCTTCTCCATAACTACACGGTAAGACATCTCAGTGATACTGGTCTGTAATTCAATGCTCTCTGTTTTTCCTCCTGTCTTAAATAATAGGAAAACAATCGCTGTCTTCTTTAATCTCTGGCCACTGTCCAGCATATTCACGAATTCTTGTAAATAATAGTGCTAGTGGTGTACAGTGACGAAGCTTCTGGCTCACATCTCCAAAGAATCTATGTGAAATATGTTTTGTTCTATTGCCTTTGTTAGTGGCACCGAGTACCTGGTTGGTGTAATATCGCGCATACCTACCGACGAGGACACTATCTTAAGAGGCTCTCTTCCTATCAATCCTTAGTAGCATTAGGTGTCTTTCAACTTTCGCTTTCGTTTGATGGACGTGGAACAGCCACGTCATTGATTTTTCTTTCCCACTAATCAGCAATCCTAAATTATTCCATCTTTACCAATTCTTCTCAACTGATTCTGGTTTCTTGCATCCCCACCAGACCAATTTTACCTCAATTTTTTTCTCTCCCTAGAGGTATCTGATCTTCTGTCATGATTTGGTCGCTAACACCCGGTCCGTCCATATTTCTTTTTCATTCACCTACGTCACAAGTAAGCGTAATGTTAAGCTGTAATAATGTCATGCTGACTCATTTCCTCTACCTAATCTTTTGTCGGTGTCCCCTATACCACATAAACTTTTCGTTAACCAACATCAATTCCAGCCATTTAGTCATACCATTGTGGATAAATTTTCCCAGCCACTTTCTTTGTGGATGAAATCTCCCATGGTCTGAATTGATTCCAGGTAAGGGACTGATTATTCACGTCCCTCCTCACCTTTCAACCTTTCTGCTTTGTATTGACTGATGAAGCCCTGTTGGCGAATCGTTTTCTTCAATAAAGATTCCCAAAAGTTATCATGTCTCAATCTTCAACATCCCGGTATTTAAAGGAAGAGCCATTTAAACCACATAATATTTTCTGTCTTGAATCGCCTTCCTTGCTTCGGATTTGTTTAATCACCCACTGTTTGCTACTAAGTCTTGGGTCTCTCATCTTTAATTGTTATAGCTATGTATTTATTTAGTTTATTTCTGTTTATCCTTCTCCATCTTTTCAAACTCCATTAATTTCTGAACAATTATGCAACTTCCCTCCCTTTCGCGTTTTCCATTTTTCTTTCCTTCTTTTTTATACATTTGTGGGAAGATGGAATCAGTTCTATTTTTAGTTTTTTACTTTCTCTCTTTACAGTTATGATGTCTGGTCACTTCTACTGTTCTTTCAGTTCATCATCTCATGTTTGAATAGTCCATCTTCATTAGTGAACCACACTCTGAACCATCTTATATCTGCTCTTTCGTTTGTGTTGCTAGTTTTCTATTTGGTTTTTCATGTCAATAGTGTGGAAGATTTTACTCGAGTAGTGTCTACATTTTTTACAGAGGGAGAGTCAGGATTAAATTGCAAGGTAGGAGGAACGGAGTTGGGAAATTGAATGGAGTCCATGAGTCGAGTGGGCCTGGATGAAATACATCCTAACAAATTCAAGTGACACATCTGTGTTTTCAATTCTAGCTGTTTTCATTGTGCATAAGACAGCGATGGGAGAGTTCTCCGCTGCAAGCCTGTGCTCTTTTCTCAAGTTTGTTGACTTGCTTGCACATTTGCAGGTTCCATACAGGTGCTTGGCGTGATTCCTGATATTGCTGTATATTGACGGGAAGACTCTATGCTTAGTTGATTTTTGAAAGCCAATCCTAAATGTTAGACATGCATTTGCTGTTAATATAATTAGTTGATATGTGTTTTTTGGGCAATAAAATTAAGGTACAAAGATTACCTCCTGATCCAAGTAATTAATTTTTCAAGGCTACCCATACTGACTCTTTGCTTAAATATTGGGAACTACATTTCTGTATGTCTGCACCTCTAATGGTTGCTGTTGTGACGATTTGTCATGATAAAGATTGTGCTATTGACTGACACAATGCTTTCTTCTGCTCTCTTAGGACCCATAGGGAGATATTACCTGGCTCTGTTGCCTTTGATGTAATCTTTCTGCACAGCATATACCTCACTCTTCCTCTTGGTAAATGTATTCTGTTCAGTTCTAACTTAGTGAGAACACTATTCTATGGCTCTGGTAATGTCCCTGACTCCTCAGAGAATACCCTCTTAAATTTCTTATTGATTCCTGGCCATTTCACGTAAAACTCTCCTTCCACTTCATTGGAATAATTACCAGGTCCTTTAACGTTTGTTTTTCCTTCTGATGCAGATATATAGCAACTTTGGGTCGCGAATTTTATTTCCGATGATATATTCCTCAAATTGATGTTGAACGTCTCTTCTTGCCCATGCATTTACTTTCCTGATCTTTCTGCTTGCTTCCCTTTTTGATTGCCCATCCTTTGCTTTTATTACTTTTTTTCCATACTCATTGCACAGGTAGCTTTTGCCTTTGTGCTTCTCCTGACTAAACCATTTGGCTGAGATTTGTTGTTTGCCATTGTTTCTGCCAAGGGAATGAATTTATTCTCTGCCTTCCTGCAATTTCCAGCTACATACTTCATTTCATTAGCTGTTCTTTCCTTATAGTTTCCTTCTCCCACTGTACTCTTTCAGGAATCGTCTCATGCCTTGGTAGCCTTCTCATTTAAATCTGATTCTCTCGTCCTCCTTTGCTACTCTCCAAGTTTACTTTTGTGAGGTATTTGAAACTCAAGACTGTACTGACTAGCAGTGAAACTTTTCCGTAATCCCCAATATCCTCTGTATCAGAATTGTCAGAGTGAAATAAACGTCCAGCTTTGCTGGTTCAACTTCTACTACGTCTTCCTCCCTCACGTTGTGTCCCTAATAGGTGGGTGCATGAGGTTCTCACATTACCACCAAAACACAGCCCTTCCACATACGGGCACCATTCGGATTCAAGCTATTCCAGTCTATTTCCTCTGGTTAGTCGCTCTACGAGCAGCAGTTTTGAGGCATTGTCATGTGTACTCTTCTGGCCAACCTCCCGATAGGTGTCCAACATCACTTTATTGGTGTTGGTATAGATCCTGTCTTGATCCTCCTCTATTTAGCTGCTGGTTGTACCTTACTGTCAGCTTTGTCTCCTGTGAGGCGCTACAATGTCTGAGATACTATCCACTATGTCCTGCTTCAGTCCACTAGAATTGTTTGGTTATCCATCCGTATTTTGTGTATATACTCTTAGTTATCCTTTTTTTACTGCCTTCTGGATTTGAGGGTTCCTGTTTCCTGGCCTATGCACATGTGTCAGGGAAAGGAAGGTGGGAGGGATAGGTGTGAGTTCAGGGTACAATATAAATATCTATTTATATAAATGATATATACAGTATTTATATCATCTCGCTATTAAAGGGCGAATTGTTGATGTAAGAAAGCGGGATTTTCGGTTGGTAAAAGTACAGAGAAGACAAAGTAAAGAGTCACTGTTGAGTTTCTTACACTGTGTAGGAAAGGACAAAGTTCCTGATTTGTTTGTACAATTATCTTGTATGAGAGTGGGGAAAGGTGATTATGACTTCTAGGGATATATATGGGGGTGTGCAATAGGCTCTCCTCTGTGAGGCTGAATTTCACAACCTGAAGATCTCTACCTGGGTCCCTTCTTTCTTTCTCACAGGTTTTTTTGGTTTTTTCCCTCATTATTTTTCTTTTCTGTCCTGTTCCAGACGAGTAAATACATATCCATCTGACTGCCCTAACTCCTGGTTTATGTTTTATAATTTTGTCCGTTCCATTTCTGTTGTAAAGGTCATTTTGGTTCTTTTTTTCCCTCGAGAACTATTCGCTTTTGGCCATCCCATTAGCCAGTTTATAATACTTTTAATTTCCCAATCTGCCGCCATGCATACTTCTTTATCAGTCCTTCTCCTTTCAACCTCCTGGAGACAACGGATTATCAGCAAACTTTCTCTCTCTCTCTCTATTCCACTCCTTTCACTACTAGGATGCAATATCTTTCTGAGAAGTTGGCTCTTCTGCTGAGGCTTATCTTCTGCCTGAAGCAGTTTAGCTAATTATTTGTTAAATCGTCCTCGTCCTTCTGCTCTCACAACCACCTGCCTCATTCGTCCTTTTTCTCATCTCACTTAGATTCTTTCCTCAGCGCTTTCTACAACATCTACACAGGTTTAGTACTTTGCCTTGACATCCAACATCTCTTTCTGTTCCCTATTTCTAACAATTACCATGCTGCATCTTGATTCTCTATTATCTATTCAAAATTTATTCACTATCTGCAAATTTTAAGTCCAGCTAGATTAAATTTATTCTCAGTCCCATGTGTGTGTGTTAGTGTGTGTGTTTGTGGTGTGTGTGTGTTTTGTGTGTGAGTGTGTGTGTGTTTGTGTGTGTGTGTGTGTGTGTGTGTGGTGTTTACTCCACTTAATTTCGGTGTTCATGGGTCGACTCCAGCTCCTGGCCCTGCCTTTTCGTATACGCTTAATAGGTCCCACTCTCTCCGCTGATCCATGAGTTTTGTTCGTACCGTCATCTTAATAATATATGTATTGATCCTGCCTCCACTACATCACGTCAACAGTATATTCAACTTTCGGACAACTGTATGACAGAAGAAATACTCGCGAAACATCCCCTGTCATTTCCTCTGATCTTCAGATTCCTAATTGTGACCCCTTGTGTGTGTGGACCCATCTCTGTAACATCCTTCTCTGTCCACCTTGTCGATTCCTCTCATATTTTATCTGTTTTATATCTCCTCTCTCCTCTTCTTCCCCAGTGTCGTCAGGTCGATTTCCCCTAAACCTTTCTCGTAAGACTGCCCCTTAGCTCCAGGGCTATTCACGTTGCTAACCTCTGGCACTTTCTCAATTTCTAAACAGCGATGACTAGGTGGTTGGGTTCCAAATAGGGGCAAATTAATACTTATTTACAAGGCAGGTGACAGGTCCTCATCTTCGACTATAGACCAATAAGTCCATACCTTCATAGTTGGAAAACATATGGAAATAATAAATGCCGAAGAAATTCGTAGCCACTTGAAAGGGGGCATAAACTGATTAAATTGAGATCTCAGCACGGTTACAAATGGTGGGGTCCAGTATTACGAATTACTAACTTTTTTCACTAAGGTGATTGAGGGAGCTACATCATGGTAATAAATATGAAATGTGAATATTGGGCTTCAGTAAGGGCTTTTCGAAAGAGTTTCCACATCAGAGGCAAATATGAGGAAACTTAAGGCACACGTGAATAGGATGAGATTTATTTTCATGGGTAGGGCATTAGCTGACAAATAGACAGGCAGAGAGTATGCAAAACTAGGGAAAAATGATAAAGGGGGCACGTCACAAGCGTTGATCCTCAAAAAGGGGTCAGTGTTGGCCCGTTGTTGTTCACAATTTACATATAAGTGACATAGATGAGGAATAAATAGAGTAATGAGAAAATTTGCTGATGGGAGCACCAAAATAGGCCGTCCCAGTTCATTCTAGATGCAGGACATTATAGCACACAAGGATGATTTGAATAGACTGATGGCAATGGTCCGAGAAGTGGCCGATGAAGTTTAATCTAGACAACTTGCAAAGTATTAAATGTTGGACAGGAAAAATATCCATGCCACATATAAACTAAATAATGTAGTTCTTAAATTTTACTGAACGCGAAAAGGAAATAGGAGTTCTAGTTCAGTAATCTAAAACCAAGACAACCGTGCATAAGTGTTTGCATCAGTGCTAAATGAATCACTTGTCTTCAATTATCAAAAAGTATAAATTAATGGAAGTCCTCAAGTTGTTTTCAGCTCTTTAATCTTTGTTATGCCTCATTTCGTTTTAATGTGCATCAAGTTTCTGGTCACCGTATTACAAAAAGTTATGGAAAATAAATTGGTATAAAATAACCGACAACAATAGGCAATATAAACACAAAATGCAGTACAATGTGATCCATTATATTGACTACTTTCGCCCAGCACAGTGGGGCTTTATTTCAAGTCACAAACAGAACTACCTGGGGTGGAGGAACGCGAGTAATATATAGTCGGGCTGAGACAGGTGAAGAATGCTGCATCTGATGATGTATCCGAGATGGAGGTTGTAGAGTCAAAAAAACTTGGGTAGCTTGGAAATGAAACTGGACAAGTTGTGTAGCAGACGCTTCTACAGTTTTCTTATGGTGGGATAGCGAAGAAGAAGTATTCATGGCAAGTGGTTCAGTCTACTGTTTATATAAGCCACTATTCTGGTTGAAGTTGTCGGATTTAAAGAAATAGTGATGATTCCAGATTCTTCGGTAATTGAGTGTTGTCTGTCTGTGGCGTAAGGTCTTGAGTTTCTGTATTGACTTATCAAGTGGTTGTGTGAATTACGGTGTTGTACTCATGCATTCCTGTGTTCGTCAGACCTGCTTGCGTATTTCATAACACCAACGCAAGCAGGTCCTGACGCAAAGGAATGCCTGCGTACAACACCGTAATCACACAACCACATGCTAAACTACAGAAAACTCAAGACTTATCGTCACAACAGAATACAACACTCAATACAAAGAATCCTGGAATCAACACTTATTTCTATATCCGACAACTCTCCAACCATAATAGTGGCTTCGAAACATAGCAGAACCACTGCCAATAAACTTCTTCAATCGCTATCCCACATAATAACACTGAGTAGAAAGGTCTGCTCACAAACTTGTCCAGTCTCCTCCAAGCTACTCCAGATTTTAGACTCTACAACCCAACCGGTACATCATCAGATGCCAGCATTCATCACGCTGACCTCAGCCGGACTATAAATACTCGCGTTCCTGTCCACCCCAGGTATTCTGTTTTGTGACTTGAAAAAAGCCCACTGTGTGGGCGAAACGTTAGTCAATAAAGGATCACATTATACTGCGATTTGTGTTTTATATTGCCACAAATGGTTATAAATACACTAAAATGTACAAAGGAGGAATGACAAAGTTGATTCCCATTTATCAGAAATCTCCCCTGTGAGGATAAACTGAGGGCCCCTTAATCTGCACTCACTACAAAAGGCGGAGAATTAGGGAAAATATGATTGAGGTGTATAAATGGAAAACAGGAATGAATAAAGGGGAATGTAACTAGAATGCAAAAAATGTCTAGCCTAGACAGGACTCGTATCAATGGCTTAAGTTGGAAAAATGAATTCAGGAAGGATATATGAAAGAACTGGTTTGTGCAACAGAGTTGTGAATGAGTGGAACAAAACTCCCGAGTACCGTCCATAAGAAGCTAAAACGATGTGTAGTTTTAAAAATATGTTAGATAAAAAGCAAGAGTGGGTGTAGTGGGGTGTGAGTTGGACCTGATCAACTTGTGCTACTAGGTCAGATGCCGTGCTCCATCCTTAAGTGAAAGAGGCCTGTCCAGACTAGGTTAAGGCATTGGCTTAAGCCGTTAAGAGAAACTGGACCTTGCCTCGTCATGAGCCCATAAGGCCTTGTCAGTGTTTGTCCTTCTTTCTTATGTTCCTTATAAATATTATTTAGGTATATCAAAAGATGAATGTTCCAAAACAATATTAATTCTGGATGATATCGAGTAGTTTATTATGCTGTTGTAAACATGTGTAAGTTAAAATAACGAGGCGTTCAAGCACCTTAAACAACAGCTAATATTACAGTTATCCTGCCGAACCACCAATGTACACAAGGATTATATAAGCAGAAACAGTTAGAATTCCAAAACCTAAGTGTGAACACAATAATTACTAATGTAATACTAATAACTAACAATGGGTAATGACAATCACAACACAGTTAGTACATGATGCTTCACAAGAATAAAGAGCCAGGGATAGTTTCCATAAATACTCTATACCAAGGTTGGTTTCCCAAACTGGGGGTAAATTACCCCCTGGCGGTAATTTAACCAATTTTAGGGGGGTAATGGAGGGGTGACAGAAAAAAAGTTATGAATTTCGAAAAATCAAGAAAACACACAATTCGGTACCCGAAGAGGATTATTGGTTAACTTTGTCTTAGTTGTAAAGTAAACCTATTAAAGTAGGTAATAAAGTTAAACCAAAAACAATAAAACATCAAAACTAATATACAGTAATTAGAAAAGAAGAATATATAGCCTCAGTGTGTGAAAACCCAAAAGTATTATGACAGTAAGCTTCGAGGAGCAAAAGTGTCACTCAGTAGCCCAGATCGAAACCAGTCCAGTACACGTCACTCACTTCCTGAGGCTGCCTCTATTTCACACTGTCAGTTTATCTTGAGCAATCCCAAGCCGAGGTAGACAAAATGCAGGTATGTAATGCGGTACTGCCCTGTGCAGTAATATAGTTAGTATTTAACGCCACTGTTTTACTGTGAATTTAGTACAGCTATTATTAATTTTATATATAATGTATGTGTGGTTCTTACGTTTTCAATGGTTTTGCTAGGATTACATAGTATGCGAGGCTGTATACGTTCACGTTTGCCATATACACAATAATAACAACATTTTGTGAAAAGGGGTAACATGCTTTATGTGGTCATGTTAAATTTGGTAACAAGCTGAAAAAGTTGATGGGAACCACATTGCACCTATAGCTCTAGGGCACTACAAAAAACAGATATCTTTAGGCAAGCAACCAAAAGAATTTCTTAAATTCTTCCATCAGTACTTAAAGTAGTACAAAACAACAAAATTTGGCTGAATTCCAAAACAGAAACAACAACCCTCCCTCCGGCATCTCATGCAAGAACCTCGGGGGTTTTTTTTCCCCCCCAAATATACTTTCTGAAAAAAAGGGGGTTTTTTTTAAAAATTTTGGTCGAAAAAAAAAAAAAAACCCCCTTAAAACCAATTTTTTAAACAAAAGAAAAATTATCGGGAAAAAAAAAGGGGAAAAAGCAAAAAAAATTAAAATTTAAATTTTAAAAACAAAGGTATTTTGGGGTTTGGAATTTTGTTTAAAAAAGGCAAAAAAAATACTTTTTAAAAGATTTCAAAAAAATTTTTTTGGGGGTCAAAAATTTAAAACCGGCCTTTTTTGTTGCTTTAAAATTAGAAGGACATTTATTGCCAAGGTAAAAAGGAAAATGATTTTGGGGAAAAGGTTTGGAAAAAAAAAAGGAGGAACACGCAGAAGGCCTACTGGCCCATACATAAGAACATAAGAACGAAGGAACACTGCAAAGGCCTACTGGCCCATGCGAGGCAGGTCCAAGTCCCCTACCGGCTTAACCCAATGCACCCAACCTAGTCAGGTCAGGTCACATTGATTTAAAGGGAGGAAACACGGAAACCCCGACCTGGTAGCACAAGCTATCAGGTCTAACTCACACCACCCACATCTACTCATGTATTTATCCAACTTTTTTTAAAAGCTACACAACGTTCTGGCCTCTATAACGGTACTTGGGAGTTTTTTCCCACTCATCCACAACTCTATTACCAAACCAGTACTTTCCTATATCCTTCCTGAATCTGAATTTTTCCAACTTAAAACCATTGCTGCGAAGTCCTGTCTAGGCTAGATATTTTCAGCACACTATTTACATCCCCTTTATTTATTCCTGTCTTCCATTTATACACCTCAATCATACCCCCCCTTTAATTCTAGTCTTTCTAGAGAGTGCGTTTCAGGGCCCTTAGTCTATCCTCATAGGAAGGTTTCTGATACATGGGATCAACTTTGTCATCCTCCTTTGTACATTTTCCAGAGAATTTATATCCATTCTTTTAATACGGTGACCAAAACTGTGCAGCATAATCTAAATGAGGCCTAACCAAGGATGTATTAGAGTTGAAGAACAACCTGAGGACTCCTATTATTTATGCTTCTTGATATGAAGCCAAGGATTTCTATTAGCTTTATTGCGAACACTTATGCACTGTTGTCTTGGTTTCAGATTACTGCTAACCCAAACTCCTAAATCTTTTTCGCAATCCGTAATATTAAGATCTACTTATTTAGTTTATATTGGCATGGTTATTGTCCTGTCCAACATTTAGAACTTTGGGCATTTGTCTATATTAAACTGCATCTGCCACTTCTCCGACACTCCCATCAGTCTATTCAAATCTTCCTGGAGTGCTCGAATGCCCTGTCAGAATGAATTCGACGGCCTATTTTGGTGTCATCGGCAAAACTTGCCGATGTCGCTCTTTATGCCCTATCTATGTCGTTTATTAGATTGTAAAACAGCGGGGGGCCCCAACACTGACCCCTGTGGAACACCGCTCGTGACACTTCCCCACTCTGATTTCTCCCCATTTATGAAAAACTCTCTGCTGCCTATTTGTCAACCTGCCTCTATCCAGGAAAAATTTCTCCTCCTATTCCATGTGTTTTAATTTTCCTCAATAGTCTCTGATGTGGGACCCTGTCAAAAGCCTTACTGAAAGTCCATATACACAATATCATATTCATTACCATGATCTACCTCCTCAAATACCTTAGTGAAAAAAGTTAATAAATTCGTAAGGCAGGAACGCCCTTTTGTAAAACCATGCTGAGATTCGTTGATTAATTTATGCTTTTCAAGGTGGCTACGAACTGCCTCGGAAATTATTGATTCCAAAAATTTTTTCCCACTATGGAGGTTAGGCTTATTGGTCTATAGTTCGAACCCTAAGGACCTGTCACCTGTTTTGAAAATAGGAATCACATTTCCCTTTTCCACTTATCTGGCACCCCTGCCAGTTTGTAGTGATATGTTGAAAAGTTAGCCAAAGGTGCGCTAAGCTCCTCTTTACATTCCTTTAGAACCCTTGCATACAGTTCATCAGGGCCTGGGGATTTGTTAGGTTTTAATTCTATTTGCCTAAGGACCATGTCAATTGTGACCCTAATGTGCACGTTTATTATCGTCCTGTTCTACATAATTTACATTTCGGAATATCGCTGGTATCCTCCTGTGTAAAAACTGAGAGGAAGTATGTGTTAAAAAATTTTACACATTTCCTTATCACTGGGCAGTGAGCTGACCCGAGGAACTTTTGAGTGGGCCTATCTTGTCCCTGATCTTACTTCTGTATACCTGAAAGAATCCTTTTGGGTTAGTCTTCGATTCTCTTGCAACTTTACCTCATAATCTCTTTTTGCTTTTCTAATTCCCTTTTTTTTTTCTCTCTTTAACTGAATATATCGATTTCTCAATTGCCCCTCTCCTCTTTTGATTTGCCTATATATGCTCTCTTTTGACCAATAGTGGCAGGTCTTTATCATAATGACCCCTACCAAGGCTACCCAAGAATTTACTCCCGTACCCAATGACACAAATCAAACCCAGCCCCTCCCACTCACATATTTGTCTAGTCTCTTTTAAAACTGCCCAAAGTCCTAGCTCGATCACCCCACTGGGAAATTGTTCCACGCATCCACAACTCTGTTAGAAAATCAGGTACTTATCTATGTCCTTCTAAATCTAAATTTATCCAAGGCGGGGGGACTGATTAGTTTTTGGGTAAAAAAAAACCTGGGTACAGGTTCCCCCATTTTATGTTCATATTTTTGTGTAAATGGTTTAGAAAAAAATTTGGTTTTTTGTAAATGAGATCGCACTTGCCCCTTTGTTGATTTTACGTTCACTTGTCATTTTTAAAAT
>NW_026466088.1:0-14442 GCF_026875155.1 Cherax quadricarinatus
CAGTAGACCACCATTGAAGAATTACTGCACAATTTTATGTAACACATCGTATAATTAATTTAACATTGTTCAGTTTGTGGGAAGGAAAAAAATTATCTTTTGCTCAAGTGGCCACCTTGTTGTGCAGCAGCCGGGAGCCCTCCCCTACCACTCCCCGACACCACCCCACCATCCCCTACCACTCCCAGACACCACCCCACCATCCCCTACCACTCCCCGACACCACCCCACCATCCCCTACCACTCCCGGACACCACCCCACCATCCCCTACCACTCCAGGACACCACCCACCATCCACTACCACTCCCCGACACCACCCCACCATCCCCTACCACTCCAGGACACCACCCCACCATCCACTACCACTCCCAGACACCACCCCACCATCCACTACCACTCCCAGACACCACCCCACCATCCACTACCACTCCCAGACACCACCCCACCATCCCCTACCACTCCAGGATACCAACCCACCATCCCCTACCACTCCCCGACACCACCCCACCATCCCCTACCACTCCTGGACACCAACCCACCATCCACTGCCACTCCCCGACACCACCCCACCATCCCCTACCACTCCCCAACACCACCCTGTACCACTCCCAGACAACCCCCCAACCATACCCTACCACTCCCGACACCACTCTCCACCATCCCCTACCACTCCACGACACCACCCCACCATCCCCTACCACTTCCCGACACCACCCCCACCATCCCCTACCACTCCCCGACACCACCCCCACCATCCCCTACCACTCCCTGATACCACCCCACCATCCCCTACCGCTCCCCGACACTACCCCCACCATCCCCTACCACTCCCTGATACCAACCCACCATCCCCTACCACTCCCCGACACCACCCCACCATCCCCTACCACTCCCGGACACCACCCCACCATCCACTACCACTCCAGGACACCAACCCACCATCCCCTACCACTCCCAGACACCACCCCACCATCCACTACCACTCCCAGACACCACCCCACCATCCACTACCACTCCCAGACACCACCCCACCATCCACTACCACTCCCAGACACCACCCCACCATCCCTACCACTCCAGGACACCACCCCACCATCCACTACCACTCCCCAACACCACCCCACCATCCCCTACCACTCCAGGACACCAACCCACCATCCCCTACCACTCCCCGACACCACCCCACCATCCCCTACCACTCCCGGACACCAACCCACCATCCACTGCCACTCCCCGACACCACCCCACCATCCCCTCCCACTTCCTGACACCACCCCACCATTCCCTACCACTCCCCAACACACCCTCTACCACTCCCAGACACCCCCCCCAACCATACCCTACCACTCCCCGACACCACTCTCCACCATCCCCTACCACTCCACGACACCACCCCACCATCCCCTACCACTTCCCGACACCACCCCCACCATCCCCTACCACTCCCCGACACCACCCCCACCATCCCCTACCACTCCCTGATACCACCCCACCATCCCCTACCGCTCCCTGACACTACCCCCACCATTCCCTACCACTCCCCAACACCACCCCTACCACTCCCAGACACCACCCCCCCCACCATCCCTTACCACTTCCCAACACCACCCCCCACCATCCCCTACCACTCCCCGGCACCACCCCAGGACTCATAATTCATACTGTCCAGTCTTTCTCTGCTACAATTCTGTGTTTGTCAATTCTGTTATGATATTTTAATTACTATCTCTTGTATCTGCCAAGCAATCATGACACCCAGAAGCCATACTAGTGTTGCTGAAAGTGGCATGAAGAGATATAAGCACTTAGGTCTTAGAATTAACAAAGATATTAGACAAGAGATAACCTGTAGCCGTAACTGAAGTGTTACTTTGTACATAGAAAAAGAGGTTAACGTGAGTTTGTGTGACAGACTGACTGAATGACTGTCTTACTGAATGACTGACTGAAGCAACTGACTGACTGAAGTAACTGACTGACTTATTGAGTGGCTTTCTGAGTGACATGACTGACTGAATGACTTACTGAGTGACATGATTGACTTACTGAGTGACTTGACTGAGTGACTTGACTGAATGACTTGACTGACCTAATGAATGACTTGACTGACTTACTGAATGACTAGACTGGCTTACTGAATGACTTGACTGACTTACTGAATGACTTAACTGACTCAGTGACATGACTTACTTACTGAGTGACTTGACTGACTTCCTGAATGACTTGACTGACTTACTCAGTGACTTCCAAATGACTTGACTGACTTACTGAATGACTTGACTGACTTACTGAATGACTTGACTGACTTACTGAATAGCTTGACTGACTTACTGAATAACTTGACTGACTTACTGAGTAACTTGGCTGACTGAATGACATGATTTACTGAATGACTTGACTGACTTACTGAATGACTTGACTGACTTATTGAGTGACTTGACTGACTTGAATGACTTGACTGACTTACCGAATGACTTGACTGTAATATTATATTATTATTGCTGAGAAGAAAAAGAGAATGATTTCCATGGAATTAAAGAATGAAATCATAGATAAACAAGCGAGGTGTCCAGGTTTTGGGTTGAGGGGGAAGAGGGAGGGAGGAGCTGCTCGTAACTCAAATGTTGGCTTGTATCTCAGAGCAAAAAATCGACACAGGGACGGCTCGTATCTCAAAACACTTGTAAGTTGGGACACTGGTAAGTCAAGGTTCCACTGTATATTATGGAAATTTTTTGTCATTTTTATGAAGTTAATGTGTAAGAGCAGAAAGATATAATCATGTTTATATAGTGCTGATGTGACTTCAACCCTTTCACTGTCGGTCCCATAACATTATGGCTTGCAAGCCAATATTTTGATGAAAAAATGCTACTTATTCTGAATACAGTGGAACCTCAAATTTCGAACTTAATCCATTTCAGGAGCTAGTTCTAAATTCGAAAAGTTTGAAAAGCGAAGCAATATTTCCCATAAAAAATAATGGAAATACAATTAATCCATTCCAGAAACCTAAAAATATTCACAAAAAAAATACATTTTATAGATATTACTTATAGTTTTACATACACACATATATAGTGTACAATTATGTACTAATAAATTTAAATAAACATAAAATAACATTTTTACTTACCTTTATTGAAGATTGGTGATGGTATCTGAAAGACAGGGAGGAGGAGAGAGGGAGTTGGAGTTAGTGTTTGGAAGGGGAATCCCCCTCCATAAGGACTTTAGGTGTTAAAGTCCTCTCTGGGGTTACTTCCCTTCTCCGTCTTTTAAGGCCACTAGGACCAGCTTGAGAGTCACTGGACGCCTGTCTCACAAAATAACTGTCCACAGTCCTCTGTTTCTGGCACTTCTTTAAGATTTCCCTAAAATGGGACATGGTTTTGTCACTGAACTTTCACAAATAATCGCCTCTGAAACACTATCACCTGCCATCTCTTTATCCTTGATCCACACCAGCAACAACTTCTCAACCTGATCGATTATCTGTGGTCTTTTTTTTGGATAGCATATTAACACCTTTCGCAACATCGTTTCCCTTGGGATTTGTTTTTTCTTTCCCGGGGGATAGAAGCGATGGTCGACTTGTTTTTCCCAATCCTGGCAAGCTCAACAAGTTTCACCCATTTTGGGCAACTTCTGTTTATTTCCTTTTTTAAAACATTATGGTGTTTATCACTTTCTTTACCACAGGGGTCCCAAATAGCAAGTTTTTTTGGGGGCTCATGGTAGCTTTTTTACGTCCCCCAAGCACTAAGCACAACGAATTAATTGAAAAAATGTTTGAATGGGGGTGCAGGTTATTTGTTCCTCAACAAAGCCAAAAGGGCCTTCAAGGCAAAAGGGTGGGGGGATGTGGACAGAATAGGCTGGGGGGCCCGGGTTTGGGTTACACGGCATTTCAAAAATTTGGGGCAATTTCAAAAATTTGGGAAAAGTTGGTTCAAAAAAAATTGGGGTCGATTTTCGAACTTCGAAAAGCGTACATTCAAAATTTTGGGTTTCCCACTGCTTTAAAAGAATTCCGATGACAATATAACCCAAAGGTCCACTATTATTCTACTTTTTTTCTTTTATTTTTTAATTTTTTAATTTTTTCAAGTTAAATTTTTGGTTTATGAGGGGGGGGGGCCAAAAGGAAGACATTTGATATTTTTAAAAAACACAATAAACCCAAACACATTATCACTGTATGGTTTACAAAACATGTTTACCCCAAAACCCCAAAAATAAAAAGCACTGTTTATTACTTTTGTTTTTTTAATATATTTTTTCTTTTATTATTTTTTTATAAAAACTGGCCCATTCCCCCCAAGGAAAGGGTTTGGGCCCCAAAAAAAAACTTTTACCATCATTCACTCCATCACTGTCTTGCCGAAAGGGGGTTTTTCACTCAGTTTTTTAAACCCGCAACATTAAAAAAACCCCTCCCTTTAGAGTGCAGGCACTGTACTTTCATCTCCCGGACTCAAATCCAGTGCCCGGGTTTTCCCCCAACCCCTTTAAAAATGTTACCCTTTTCTCACACTCCAAAAGCACGTCAAGTATTAAAAACCTTTTTTCTCCATTCACTCCCATCAAAAAAAGCTCACGCATGCCCCGGGTGGAAATCCAAACCCCGCACACCCCCAAACCCCCTTTATCCCCCCCCTCCCAAAATTTCCCAGGCCCACCCCTTTCCCCGCCTTTCTTCCCTACAGGATAATCCCCTCTTGAAGTCACTCTGTTTCGCTCCATTCTCTCTACATGTTCCGAACCACCTCAAAAACTCTTCCCAGCCCTCTGGACAACAGTTTTTTGGGAAACCCGCACCTCCCCTAACTTCCCCAAAAAAAAGAATTCCTGCATTTTATTCCCCACCACCATTTCCCTTTGACATGACATCTCCACTGCCTCCCGCCCTTTTCCTGCTGCAAATTTATCACCCCTGCTTCACACCCATATAAGAGCGTTGGTTAAAACTTTACTCCTCATTTTCCCCCCTTTTTCCTCCAAAGGGCAAGTTCTTTTTTCTCCACAGACTCCCAAGTGGGACCCCTCCCCCCCTTTTCCCCTCATTAATTCTATATTCACCTCTTTTTTCATAGGGCCATCCGTGGGAAAAAACCCCTTTCCCCAAAAATCTGAAACATTCACCTCCCCCATCTCTCTTTCCCCCAATCTTTATATCCAAACCCTTTTATCCCTTTAAACTTTTTGGGTTTTCCCCCATAACCTTACTCTTTCCCGTTTTTCACTTTTAATTTTCTTTCCCTTTTTACACCCTACCCAAAAACCTTTCCCCCAAACTTGCAACTTTCTTCAGAATCTCCCAAGAGCACGTGCATCAGCAAAAGCAAAATGTTTTACAAATCCCACTTTTTGTGTGATTCTTTTCTTTTAACTCCCGCCTTTTGCCAAGGGGCCCTTTCATTTACTTCCTTACAACCCCCTCTATTTAAAAATATTAAACAACCATTTGGGGACATCACAATCCTTGTTAAGGCCTACTTTTACTGGGAAAAAAATTTCCCCCTTTCCCACATACTCTAACTTGAGCCTCACTATCCCTTTAAAAAAACTCTTCATGCTTTCGAAACCTACCTCCTACACCATACACCGAAATCTCCCACATTCCCCCCCCTATCCACCCTGTCATATGCCTTTTCCAAACCCAAAAATGCCAAAAGACCTCTTTAGCCTTTTTCAAAAATTTTCTCTTATATGTTTCACTGAAACCCTGGTCCACACCCCCCCTTTCCTAAAGCCCCCTTGTTCATTTTTACTATTTCCTCTTACTCTTAAATTTTTTCAAAATAATCTACCTACACTTTACGGATATCAACAGTTATCCCCTATAATTTTTGCACTCTTTTTGCCCCCTTTCCCCTTTATACAAAGGAACTATGCATGCTCTTGCCAATCCCTGGTACCTTACCCTCTTCCCTATTTTTTTTTTTAAAAATTGCACCAACCACTCCAAAAACTTATCCCCCCCTGTTTTTAACATTTTATTTATCCAAATCAACCCCGGTGCCTTCCCCCTTTCATTTTACTAGGGCCTCCGAATTTCCCCCAAACCTCAAAAACTGGCTCTTCCTCACTCCTACAAGATGTTATTCCCCTTGCCCTATCACGAAATCACAGTTTCCCCTATCTTCATCAACTTTTAAACAATTCCTCAAATATTCCCTCCATTTCCAATACCTCTAACTCTCCATTTAAAAAAACTCTCCTCTTCTTTTTTTAACTGACAAACCCATTTGTTCTCTAGGCTTCCTTAACTTGTAATCCCCCAAATTTTTTTCTTTTTTAAAAAAATTTGTTGATAACTTTCTCCCCCACTCTCTCTTTTTTTCTTTTTTACATTGCTTCACCACTCTTTTAAACCCTCTCTCTTTTTCCCATTACTCTTCCCTCCTTGCATCACTTCTATTTTGAAAAATTTCTCATAGGAAAACTTTTTTCCCTTACGTCTCTTTAATATCATTCCCCCAAATTGTCTTTCCCCTCCCGCACCCATTTTCTGTAACCCAGTTCTGATGAACACTCTAACACTACTTTTTTTAAGCTACCCATACCTCTTCGCCCCCTTGGCCTATGCTCTCTTTAGCCATCTTTTCCCCAATAGCTGTTTAATCTTCCCCTAACTCTTTTTTTGTTTATAAACCTTACCTCTCTTTTCCCCTGATGCTTCTATTCTCCTTTACCCCTCTACCTTTTATCTCAGTGTAGCTACAACTAAAAAGTGATCTGATGTATCTGGGGCCCCCCCTTATAAAACATTACACCCTGAAGTCTATAAACCCGTTTTTATCTCCCAAACTAATCAACAATACTGTCATTTCCCCCTAAAATATATCTTGTTACTTATTTACCTCTTTTTCTTAAAATATGATTTCTAAACTAAAACCCTTTCTATACAAAGCTCAATAAAAGGGCTCCCATTATCATTTACACCTGGCCCCCAAATTTCCCTCCAACCCTTCTAAAAGTTTCTCCTCTTTAGCATTCAGACCCCCTACCAAAATTACTTCTCACTTGGTTCAAAGGCCCCCTATAATTCACTTAACTCTCTCCTTACTTTCCCTCCTTCTCCGGTGCATACACCTTTTTATGACCCACTTTTCAATCCAACCCTTTTTTTTAATCCACATTTAAATTTTTGAATTTACACATTTTATTTTTCTTTTTCCCTTCCCCTAACTGATCCCTTTAACTTACTGCTACCCTTCCTTTGCCTAACTTCTAGATACTCCCCATTTAATCCCTTTTTTTCCCCCCACCGAAACCCCCCCCACCCCTTCACTTTGTTTTGCTTAGGGAAGGATTCCAACTTCTTTTATCATAAAAACAGCAATCATTAATATAATACACACTATCTGAAGTCACATTCCCCTTTAAATGCTAGAGCTTCTGGAAGGTTGTTTTTTTGGGGGGGACTTTTAAATGTGTGAGCAAAAGGATGGGGGGTGTACAATGATGCATTTAAAAATCCCTCGCTACCGCTCCCCTGCCTTCGCCAACACCCTTTGGGACCCCTGCCTTCCCCCCCCACCACCCACACGGATATAAGTCACTTTGAATTTTCTGGGTTATCCTAGGTTGATGGTCATCTGGGTGTCTGTGTTGTCCCTCCTTCCTACATTCCACCCTCCTACCTACCTTCCTTCCTTACTTCTTCCTTCCTTCCTTCCTCTTATCTCTTCCTTCCTTCTGATTTCCTGGGCACTGCTTTCAGTCAAAAACTCCTCAAAACCATGAAATTCATCTTCACTGACACTTCCATTTGTCTTTGAATTGTCACTTGGGAAAATGAGAGTTCCAGTTCACCGGGGAGCGAGGTATTTCTTACCACGAGGCATGGTCAACAAGGTGCACTGAAATGGTATTCCCACAATGCACCACTGACTCCAAGATTTTTTTTAAACTGCACATACTAACCATGCAGACCCATTCTCTCACCTGTAGGTATACCAGATTTCTCCCTCTCGATTTGAAGGAGCTAGAATTTATACATACATATGAGTATGTGACCGACCTTAGGTGTTAAGACATACATGTAAGTAACCGACTCTCAAAGGGTTAACTAATAAATCCATTCTTTCCCTAGGCATTATCAACTTATTAATCTCACTCGAAAACGTTTTCCTATTTTTGACAAAATTTGTTGATAACATCTCACCTACTCCCTCATTTGCTCTCTCTTTACATTACTTCACCACTCTCTTAACCTCTCTTCTTCTCTCCATATACCCCTCCCTCCTTGCAGCACTTCTACTTTGTAAAAACCTCTCATATGCCATAAAATGGCTGATAATGAAGATAATACTGGACGTGGTGATTAGACAACATTTTGATCAATACAACAATTTAATTTCACCTCTATCTATATAGTATCAACACATCAATTAGGTAAGGTATCTAGTATTGGCCAATATCCAGCATACCTATCTGCTAGGGAGGAATTAGGATGTGCATGTGTCACCAAGACAATAGCTTGGTAATCCTATTCATCATTTATATACACTCACTTAAGTTTATGTAATATGAATATGGTGTGTAATCAGTGTAAACTGTGGACCAACAAACTACTAAAAATTGTTAAGTCACTTAATAATAATTTTTTTATATAATCCACAACAATTCAGGAACTATATGTTCATAATTTATGGTCCAGACTGTGAGTGTGTGGAGCTGAGCAGGTGGGTATCGAAGGAGGTACAGTGAAGTGACACACTGTTGCTAAAGTCCCACCTGTCTCCAAGGTACAACTAATATCAGTAAGTGTCATCTGACTTAAATGTGCCAGGAGTTCTCCCCAATTATATGTGTGAAATGCTAATACCGATAAATTACATACTGAACATAATAAACATTTTAACTAATGATTGTGTAAACAATAAGACATTGTACATATTTTTATTTTTTTTATTATCACACTGGCCGATTCCCACCAAGGCAGGGTGGCCCGAAAAAGAAAAACTTTAACCATCATTCACTCCATCACTGTCTTGCCAGAAGGGTGCTTTACACTACAGTTTTTAAACTGCAACTTTAACACCCCTCCTTCAGAGTGCAGGCACTGTACTTCCCATCGGACTCAAGTCCGGCCTGCCGGTTTCCCTGAACCCCTTCATAAATGTTACTTTGCTCACACTCCAACAGCACGTCAAGTATTAGAAACCGTTTGTCTCCATTCACTCCTATCAACCACGCTCACGCATGCCTGCTGGAAGTCCAAGCCCTTCGCACACAAAACCTCCTTTACCCCCTCCCTCCAACCTTTCCTAGGCCGACCCCTACCCCGCCTTCCTTCCACTACAGACTGATACACTCTTGAAGTTATTCTGTTTCGCTCCATTCTCTCTACATGTCCAAACCACCTCAACAACCCTTCCTCAGCCCTCTGGACAACAGTTTTGGTAATCCCGCACCTCCTTCTAACTTCCAAACTACGAATTCTCTGCATTATATTCACACCACACATTGCTCTCAGACATGACATCTCCACTGCCTCCAGCCTTCTCCTCGCTGCAACATTCATCACCCATGCTTCACACCCATATAAGAGCGTTGGTAAAAAATATACTCTCATACATTCCCCTCTTTGCTCCAAGGACAAAGTTCTTTGTCTGCACAGACTCCTAAGTGCACCACTCACCCTTTTTCCCTCATCAATTCTATGATTCACCTCATCTTTCATAGACCCATCCGCTGACACGTCCACTCCCAAATATCTGAATACACTCACCTCCTCCATACTCTCTCCCTCCAATCTGATATCCAATCTTTCATCACCTAATCTTTTTGTTATCCTCATAAACCTTACTCTTTCCTGTATTCACTTTTAATTTTCTTCTTTTGCACCACCCTACCAAATTCATCCACCAATCTCTGCAACTTCTCTTCAGAATCTCCCAAGAGCACAGTGTCATCAGCAAAGAGCAACTGTGACAACTCCCACTTTATGTGTCATTCTTTATCTTTTAACTCCACGCCTCTTGCAAGACCCTCGCATTTACTTCTCTTACAACCCCATCTATAAATATATTAAACAACCACGGTGACATCACACATCCTTGTCTAAGGCCTACTTTTACTGGGAAATAATTTCCCTCTTTCCTACATACTCTAACTTGAGCCTCACTATCCTCGTAAAAAACTCTTCACTGCTTTCAGTAACCTACCTCCTACACCATACACCTGCAACATCTGCCACATTGCCCCCCTATCCACCCTGTCATACGCCTTTTCCAAATCCATAAATGCCACAAAGACCTCTTTAGCCTTATCTAAATACAGTGGACCCCCGCATAGCGGACGCCTTGCATAGCGGACAATCCGCATAGCGGACGCTTTGTTCGCTAAAATTTTGCCCCGCATAGTGGACAAAAACCCGCTCAGCGGCCTTCGTCCGAGACGCGTCCAATGTGCGCCCTCAGCCAGCCTCACATGTGCCGCCTGTGCCATTGTTTACCAGCCAGCCTCCGCGGTAACATTCAAGCATACACTCGGAATATTTCGTATTATTACAGTGTTTTCGGTGCTGTTTCTGGAAAATAAGTGACCATGGGCCCCAAGAAAGCTTCTAGTTCCAACCCTACAGCAATAAGGGTTAGGATTCCTATTGAAATAAAGAAAGAGATCATTGATAAGTATGAAAGTGGAGTACGTATCACCGACCTGGTCAGGTTGTACAAGAAACCAAAATCAACCATCTCTTCTATTGTGGGCAAGAAAACGGCAATCAAGGAAGCTGTTGTTGCCAAAGGTTTAACTGTGTTTTCGAAACAAAGATCGCAAGTGATGGAAGATGTTAGAGAGACCTTATTGGTGTGGAAAATGAAAAACAGCTAGCAGGAGATAGCGTCTCTCAAGCGATCATATGTGAAAAGGCTAGGAAGTTGCATGACGATTAATTAAAAAAATGCCTGCAACTAGTGATGATTGTGAGTGAATTTAAGCCAGCAAAGGTTGGTTTGAGAGATTTAAGAAGTGTAGTGGCATCCATAGTGTGATACGGCATGGTGAGGCTGCCAGTTCGGACCACAAAGCGGCTGAAAAAATATGTGCATGAATTCAAGGAGTACATAGAAACTGAAGGACTGAAACCTGAACAAGTGTTTAATTGTGATGAAACAGGCCTGTTCTGGAAGAAAATGCCAAGCAGGACCTACATTACTCAGGAGGAAAAGGCACTCCCAGGACATAAGCCTATGAAAGACAGGCTTACTTTGTTGATGTGTGCCAATGCTAGTGGTGATTGCAAAGTTAAGCCTTTATTAGTGTATCACTCTGAAACTCCAGAGCGTTCAGGCAAAAGAATGTCCTCAAGGATAATTTGTGTGTGCTGTGGAGGGCAAAACAGTAAGGCATGGGTCACTAGGGAATTTTTCTATAACTGGTTACACCATGCATTTGCCCCCAATGTGAAAGATTACCTAACTGATAAAGAAATTAGACCTTAAGTGCCTCTGGTGTTAGACAATGCCCCTGGTCATCCTACAGACATGGCAGAGCGACTTTATGGGGACATGAGCTTCATTAAGGTGAAGTTTTTGCCTCCTAATACCACTCCTCTCCTGCAGCCCATGGACCAGCAGGTCATTTCCAACTTCAAGAAAAATGTACACAAAAGCTCTGTTTCAAAAGTGCTTTGAAGTGACCACAGACACTCGATTGACTCTAAAAGAGTTTTGGAAGGATCACTTTAATATCCTCAATTGTGTAAACCTTATAGGTAAGGCTTGGGAGGGAGTGACTAAGAGAACCTTGAACTCTGCTTGGAAGAAACTGTGTGCCAGAATGTGTAGACAAAAGGGATTTTGAAGGGTTTGAGGCTAACCCTGAGAGGAGTATACCAGTTGAGGAATCAATTGTGGAATTGGGGAAGTCCTTGGGGTTGGAGGTTAGTGGGGAGGATGTGGAAGAGTTGGTGGAGGAGACAATGAAGAACTAACCACTGATGAGCTGATAGATCAACTTCAAGAGCAAGAGGCCAGACCTGGGGAAACTGGTTCAAAGGAGGGGAGAGAGAAATTGAAGGAATTGCCTACTTCAAAGATTAAGGAAATGTGTGCAAAATGGCTTGAAGTGCAAACCTTTTTTGATGAAAATCACCCTCACACAGCTATTGCAAGCCGTGCTGGTGACTGTTACAATGACAGTGTTGTGAAACACTTTAGACAAATCATAAAGGAACGAGAGGTACAGGCCACTATGGACAGATATGTTGTGCGAAAGAAGTCCAGTGACTCTGAAGCTGGTCCTAGTGGCATTAAAAGAAGAAGGGAAGTAACCCCAGAAAAGGACTTGCTACCTCAAGTCCTAATGGAAGGGGATTCCCCTTCTAAACACTAACACTCTCACTCCCCTCCTCCCATCCCATCAATCATCACCAGATCTTCAATAAAAGTAAGTGTCATGTAATTGTGCACGCCTTTTTCAGTTTGTGTGTACTAAAATTAACATTTTTTTGTGGTAAAAAAATTTTTTTTTCATACTTTTGGGTGTCTTGCACGGATTAATTTTATTTCCATTATTTCTTATGGGGAAAATTCATTCGCATAGCGAACATTTCGCATAACAGCCAGCCCTCTTGCACGGATTAAGGTTGCTATGCGGGGGTCCACTGTACTGTTCACTTATATGTTTCACTGTAAACACCTGGTCCACACACCCCCTACCTTTCCTAAAGCCTCCTTGTTCATCTGCTATCCTATTCTCCGTCTTACTCTTAATTCTTTCAATAATAACTCTACCATACACTTTGCCAGGTATACTCAACACTCTTATCCCCCTATAATTTTTGCACTCTCTTTTATCCCCTTTGCCTTTATACAAAGGAACTATGCATGCTATCTGCCAATCCCTAGGTACCTTACCCTCTTCCATACATTTATTAAATAATTGCACCAACCACTCCAAAACTATATCCCCACCTGCTTTTAACATTTCTATCTTTATCCCATCAATCCCGGCTGCCTTACCCCCTTTCATTTTACCTACTGCCTCACGAACTTCCCCCACACTCACAACTGGCTCTTCCTCACTCCTACATGATGTTGTTCCTCCTTGCCCTATACACGAAATCACAGCTTCCCTATCTTCATCAACATTTAACAATTCCTCAAAATATTCCCTCCATCTCCCAATACCTCTAACTCTCCATTTAATAACTCTCCTCTCCTATTTTTAACTGACAAATCCATTTGTTCTCTAGGCTTCCTTAACTTGTTAATCTCACTCCAAAACTTTTTCTTATTTTCAACATTGCTTCACCACTCTCTTAACCTCTCTCTTTTTCTCCATATACTCTTCCCTCCTTGCATCACTTCTACTTTGTAAAAACTTCTCATATGCTAACTTTTTCTCCCTTACTACTCTCTTCACATCATCATTCCACCAATCGCTCCTCTTCCCTCCCGCACCCACTTTCCTGTAACCACAAACTTCTGCTGAACACTCTAACACTATATTTTTAAACCTACCCCATACCTCTTCGACCCCATTGCCTATGCTCTCATTAGCCCATCTATCCTCCAATAGCTGTTTATATCTTACCCTAGCTGCCTCCTCTTTTAGTTTATAAACCTTCACCTCTCTCTTCCCTGATGCTTCTATTCTCCTTGTATCCCATCTACCTTTTACTCTCAGTGTAGCTACAACTAGAAAGTGATCTGATATATCTGTGGCCCCTCTATAAACATGTACATCCTGAAGTCTACTCAACAGTCTTTTATCTACCAATACATATCCAAACAAACTACTGTAATTTCGCCCTACATATATCTTGTATACTTATTTATCCTCTTTTTTCTTAAAATATGTATTACCTATAACTAAACCCCTTTCTATACAAAATTCAATCAAAGGGCTCCCATTATCATTTACACCTGGCACCCCAAACTTACCTACCACACTCTCTCTAAAGTTTCTCCCTACTTTAGCATTCAGGTCCCCTACCACAATTAGTCTCTCACTTGGTTCAAAGGCTCCTATACATTCACTTAACATCTCCCAAAATCTCTCTCTCTCCTCTGCATTCCTCTCTTCTCCAGGTGCATACACGCTAATTATGACCCACTTCTCGCATCCAACCTTTACTTTAATCCACATAATTCTTGAATTTACACATTCATATTCTCTTTTTCTCCTTCCATAACTGATCATTCAACATTACTGCTATCCCTTCCTTTGCTCTAACTCTCTCAGATACTCCAGATTTAATCCCATTTATTTCCCCCCACCGAAACTCCCCTACCCCCTTCAGCTTTGTTTCGCTTAGGGCCAGGACATCCAACTTCTTTTCATTCATAACATCAGCAATCATCTGTTTCTTGTCATCCGCACTACATCCACGCACATTTAAGCATCCCAGTTTTATAAAGTTTTTTTTCTTCTCTTTTTTAGTAAATGTCTACAGGAGAAGGGGTTACTACCATTGCTCC
>NW_026466089.1:0-10828 GCF_026875155.1 Cherax quadricarinatus
CAACCCGTGGCAGTCTGTAACTCGAAATAACTCTGAGACTGACACTGCCCCAGTAGCAAGGTTGGTAACTCAGAGATAACCTGAGATGACACTGGCCTACGTGGCAAGGTCTGGTAACTCAGAGATAACTCTGAGGCTGACACTGGCTTCCACGTGGCAAGGTCTGGCAACTCAGAGATAACTCTGAGACTGACACTTGCCTCAACCAGACAAGGTCTGGTAACTCAGAGATAACTAGGAGGCTGACACTGGCCTCCTATTGGCAAGGTCTGGTAACTCAGAGATAACTCTGAGGCTGACACTAGCCTCCTCATTGCAAGGTCTGGCAACTCAGGGATAACTCTGAGGCTGAGACTGGCCTCATCGTGGCAAGGTCTGGTAACTCAGAAATAACTCTGAGGCTGACACTGGCCTCCACGTGGCAAGGTCTGGTAACTCAGAAATAACTCTGAGACTGACACTGGCCTCCACGTGCCAAGGTCTGGTAACTCAGAAATAACTCTGAGACTGACAGTGGCCTCCACGTGGCAAGGTCTGGTAACTCAGAGATAACTCTGAGACTGACAATGGCCTCAACCAGACAAGGTCTGGTAACTCAGAGATAACTCGGAGGCTGACACTGGCCTCCTCTTGGCAAGGTCTGGTAACTCAGAGATAACTCTGAGGCTGACACTAGCCTCCTCATTGCAAGGTCTGGCAACTCAGGGATAACTCTGATGCTGAGACTGGCCTCATCGTGGCAAGGTCTGGTAACTCAGAGATAACTCTGAGGCTGACACTGGCCTCCACGTGGCAAGGTCTGGTAATTCAGAGATTTAAAAACGTAGGCTGACACTGGCCTCCAAGTGGCAAGGTTGGTAACTCAGAGATAACTCTGAGGCTGAAACTGGCCTCCACGTGGCAAGGTTTGGTAACTCAGAGATAACTGTGACGCTGACACTGGCCTCCACATGGCAAGGTCTGGTAACTCAGAGATAACTCTGAGGCAAACACTGCCCTCCACGTGGCAAGGCCTGGTAACTCTGAGATAATCCAGAGGTGACACTGGCCTCAAGTGGCATGGTCTTGTAATCTTCAGAAATAACTCTAACGGGCTGCGCACTGGCCCTGTCACAACGTGGCAAGTATGGTAAACTCCTGACATAATCTGAGACTGACCAATGGCCTTCCACCGTGGCATGGTTGGTAACTCAGAGATAATTCTCGCTGAACGACACTGCGTCTACACGTGGCAAGGACTGTAACTCTGAGATTACTCTGAGGCAGACACAGGCCTCCACGTGCCAAGGTCTGGTAACTCAGAGATATATCTGAGGCTGACACTGGCCTACACGTGGGCAAGGTCTGGTAACTCAGAGTAGTCTTAGGCGCACTGGCTCCACGTGGAATGGTCTGGTAATCAGTGTTAACTCTGTGACTGACTCTGGCTCCACGTGACAAGGGTCTGGTAACTCGGAGATAACTCTGAGTCTGGACATGGCCTCTCTTCGCAAGGTCTGTGTAGTCAGGGTGTAACTCTGAAGCTTACGCTGGCCTCCACGAGGCAAAGTCTGGTAACTCAGAAATAACTCTGGGACTGACACTGGTCTCATCGTGGCAATGTTTGGTAACTCAGAAATAACTCTGACACTGACACTGGCCTCAATGTTCCAAGGTCTGGTAACTCAGAGATAACTCTGAATCTGACACTGGCCGCCACGTGGCAAGGTCTGTTAACTCTGAGATAAATCTGAGGCTGACACTTGCCTCCACGTGGCAAAGTCTGGAAACTCAGAGATAACTCTTATGCTGACACTGGCCTCCAAGAGGAAAGGTTTGGTAATTCAGAAATAACTCTGAGACTGACAATGGTCTCCACGTGACAAGGTCTGGTAACTCAGAAATAACTCTGAAACTGACACTGGCCTCATCGTGGCAAAGTCTGGTAATAAGAATACTCGAGACTCACACTGCCTCTTCGAGGGCAGAAAGGTCTTGTACTCAGAGATAAGTCTGAGACTGACACTTGCCTCCACGTGGCAAGGTCTGGTAACTCAGAGATAACTCTGAGACTGACACTGGCCTCCACGTGGCATGGTCTGGTAACTCAGAGATAACTCTGTGCCTGTTACTTTTTCTAATGGCAGTTGGTAACTAGGGAAAACACTGTGGGTGGCACTATCCTGCACGGGCTAGGTCTCGTAAAACTCAGAGATAACTCTGAGGACTGACAATGGCCTTCTCACGTGGCAAGTATGATTTCTGAGATCCTCAGAAATGAACTCTGAGGCTGACACTGGCATCACGTGGCATAGGGATCTGGTGACTCAGAGATAAAACTGTGAGGCTGACTCTGGGCCTCCACGTGGCAAGGTCGGTAACTCAGAGACAATACTATGAGGCTGAACACTGGCCTCACGTGGTCAAGGTATGGTAACTCAGACATAATCTGTGGCTTACTTGGCCTCCACGTGACAGGGTATGGTAAACTCAGAAAATAACTCTGAGACTTGTACACTGCCAACTGGTGGATATTGATCTGGTAAACTCAGATATAACTCTGAGGCTGACACTGGCTCAACGTGGCAAGGCTTTGTAACTCAGAGATAAACTGTGAGGCTGACACTGGCCTCCACGAGGCAAGGTCTGCAACTCAGTTATAAATCTCGGAAGGGTGACACTGGCTCCACATGGCAAGGTCTGGTAATCTCAGAAATAAATCTGAGATGGACATGGGTCTCGTGGCAAAAGGTCTGATAACTAAGAATGAACTCTGAGTTGACCGGCCCTCACTTGCAAGATCTGGTAATCGGATAAAACTCTGAGGCTGACACTGGCCTATACGCGGCAAGTCTTGGTAAACTCAGAGATAACTCTGAGGATGACACTGCCATCAACGTGGAAGGGTATGATAACTCAGACATAACTTGAGCTTGACACTGGCTCTCCACGTGGCAAGGTATCGTAACTCTGAAAATACTCTGAGACTGACATGACAACCAAGTGCATTGTCTGTTACTCAGATATAACTCCTGATGTGACACTGCCCTCGCCGGTGGCAGGTTGGTAACTCTGAGATAACTCTGATGGTAGACATAGGCTCCTACGTGGCAAGTCTCTCTAACTCTGAGGAACTCTGAGGCTGACTCTGGGCTCACGTGGCAAGGTCTGGTTACTTTCAGAAATAACCTCTGAGGGACTGATACTGGCCTCCACTTGTGCAAGGATTGGTACTCAGAGATAACTTAAGGTGAACTGTCCTCCTGTGTGTTAGGTCTGTTTAGTCAGAGATAACTCAGAGGCTGACTCTGGCCTCCAAGTGGCAAGTCTGGTTAACTCAGAATACCTCTCTGAAGGCTGGCACTGCCTCAACGTGGCAAGATCTTGGTAACTCAGAGAATAACTTCTGGACTGACACTGGGCCTGCACGTGAAAAGGTATGGTAAACTCAAGGTACTCTGTGTCTGGGCCATGGGCCTCCTCTTGGTTAAGGTACTGGTCGCTCGGGGTAACTCTGAAGTGACGGTGGCTCCACGAGGCAAAGGTCTGGTAACTCAGAAATACTCTGAGGCTGGCATGGGCTCAACGTAGGCAAGTATGGTATAACTAGGACATAACTCTGAGATGACACTGGCCTCAACGTGGCAAGGTATGGTAACTCAGACATAACTCTGAGACTGACACTGGCCTCCACGTCCCAAGGTCTGGTAACTCAGAGATGAATCTGAGGCTGACACTGGCCTCCACTTGGCAAGGTCTGGTAACTCAGAGATAGCTCTTAGGCTGACACTGGCCTCCACGTGGCAAGGTCTGGTAACTCAGAGGTAACTCTGAGACTGACACTGGCCTCCACGTGACAAGGTCTGGTAACTCAGAGATAGCTCTCAGGCAGACACTGGCCTCCACGTGGCAAGGTCTGGTAACTCAGAGATAACTCTGAGTCTGACACCGGCCTCCTCTTGGCGAGGTCTGGTAGCTCAGGGGTAACTCTGAAGCGGACGTTGGCCTCCACGAGGCAAAATCTGGTAACTCAGAAATAACTCTGGGACTGACACTGGTCTCATCGTTGCAATGTCTGGTAACTCAGAAATAACTCTGACACTGACACCGGCCTCAATGTTTCAATTTCTGGTAACTCAGAGATAACTGTGAATCTGACACTGGCCGCCACGTGGCAAGGTCTGTTAACTCTGAGATAAATCTGAGGCTGACACTTGCCTCCAAGAGGAAAGGTTTGGTAACTCAGAAATAACTCTGAAACTGACAAAGGCGCCCCGTGAAGGTGGGTAACTCAAATAACTCAAGATTACACGGCCTTACGAGGCAAGGGCTGGAAAACCCGATATAACTCTGGACGCATGGCCTCCCCGTGGAAGGTTGGTAACTCAAGAAAAAAATTTAGGCGACATTGCCTCCCCCGGGAAAGTTGGTAACCAGAGATAACTCTTATCTGAAAAGGCCTCCAAGCGGCAAGGAAAGATAACTAGAAAAAACTCTGAGAGACACTGGTCTCCCCGGGGCAAGGTCTGGTACTCAAGATAAAACTAAGGCTGACACTGGCCTCCCTGGGTAAGGTCTGTTAAAAACAGAATAAAAATAGAGGCTGACCTGGGCCTCAATGGCAAGGCTGGTAACTCAGAAAAACTCGAGGGTGGACTGGCCTCAACGTGGCAAGGTTGGAAACTCAGCTAAATTGAGATTGACACTGGCCCCACGGGCAAAATCTGGTAACTCAGAACTAACTCGAGGCTGACATCGCTACACGTGGCAAGGTCTGGTAAATCTGAGATAAATTGGGGCAGCACTGGCTCCACGTGCCAAGGTCTGGTAAATCAGAGAAAAATCTGTGGCTGACACTGGGGCCCCCACGGGAAAGGTCTGGTAACTCAGAGTAGCTTTTGACACTGGCCCCCATTGCAAGGGCGGTAACTAGATAACTTGGGGGGAAACCCTTGCCTCCACGTACAGGCTGGAATCAGAGAAACTTTAGGTGACACGGCCTCCACGTGCCAAGGTCTGGGAAATTTAGAGATAAAAACTGTACGACATGGCCCCCACGTGGCAAGGGCTGGTAACTCGAGATAGCTCTTAGGCTGCATGGCCTCCCCGTGGCAAAGGGTTTGGTAATCAGAGAAACTTGAACTGAATGCCCTCCACGTGACAAGGGCTGGTAACTCAGAGATAATATGAGTCTGACACGGCCTCTTTTGGCAAGGTTGTAGCTCGGGGGAACTCTGAAGCTGACGTGGCCTCCCGAGGAAAGTTGGTAATAGAAATAAATCGAGGCAGACACTGGCCCCCCAGGCCCAAAGGTTTTTAACCCCCAGGGAAACTGAGGCGACCTGGCCTCCACGTGGCAAGGTCTGGGACCAGAATGCTCTTAGGCTGACACTGGCCCCCACGTGGCAAGGGCTGGAAATCAGGAATAACCTGAGATGACACTGGCCCCACGGACAAGGCTGGTAACTCAGAGATAGCCCTTAGGTGACATTTGGCCCTTTTCGAGGCAAAGGGCTGGGAAATTTAGAGATAACTCTGAGGCTGACACTTTCCTCCGGGCAAAGGGATGGAACTCGACATAACTCTGGGCGACATGGGGCCCCCCCTGGCAAGGTCTGTAACTCGAAATAATCTGGACTGACACTGCCAACCCGTCATTGTCTGGGAACTCGATATAACTCGAAAAGACAGCCCTCCCCTGGCAAGGTTGGGAAACCCGAGATAAATTGAGGTAGCACTGGCCCCCTACGTGGAAAAAGGCTTTAACTCAGAGGTAACTCTGAGGCTGACACTGGCCCCCACGTGGCAATTGGTAATCTAAATAACTCTGAGAGTGATACTGGCTCCCGTGGGAAAGGTTTAGTACTAGAATAACTCTAGGGTAATGGCCTCCAGCGGTAAGGTCGTTTAAATCAGAGATAACTCAGAGGGTGCCTGGCCCCCAAATGGCAAGGCTGGTAACTCAGAATAAATTGAGCGGAATGGCCCCCGTTGCAAGGTTGTAATCAGAAAACCTGAGGCTGACACGGCCTCCTTTGGGTTTGGTTGGTTTAAATAAGATAACCGAATTTACACTGGCCCCAGTGGCAAGCTTTAAATCGGGAAAAAAAATAGGCTGCACTTGCCTAAAGTGGAAAAAAGGTAACTCAGAATAACTTTATGCCATGGCCTCCAAGGGAAGGTTTGGTAAATCAGAAATAACCGGGGGGACATGGTTCCCCGGCAAAGGGTTTGGTAACTCAGAAATAATCTAGCACCTGGCCCCCGGCAAGGTTGGTAACTCAGAAAAATTAGACTGCACTGGGGCCCCCCGTGGGAAAAGGCTGGAAACTCAAAAAAAAATTGAGGCGACCTTGCCCCCACCGGCAAAGTCTGGTAACTCAGAGATAACTTTAGCGACTTGGCCTAGGGCAAGGCTGTAATCAGAAATAACTCTGAGCTACACTGGCTCCACGCAAGGGGGTAAAATCAGAAAATAACCTTTAGGGACACTGGCCCAGTGGCAAAGCTGGGAACAAAAAAATAACTTGAGGGGCTGACACTGGGCCCAAAAGGAAAGGGCTGTAACTCAGAATAAAATCTGAGGGACACGGCCCCACTTTGGGAAAATCTGGTAAAATGAGATAACCCCAGGTGAAATGGCCCCGTGGAAGGTCTCTAAACCCAAAAAAACTCTTTAACTGACACTGCCCCCTGCAGTTCGGTAACTCAAATAACTCTGAGGTGAATGCCCCCCACGTGGCAAGGTTTTTAACCGAGATAACCTTAGGTGACACTGGCTTAGGGAAAGGCGTTAACTCAGAGGTAACTCGGGCTTTCACTGGCCCCCCGTGGGAAGGGTTTGGTAACAGAAATAACTAGGGCTGATTGGCCCCACGTGGCAAGGTTGGTAACTCGATTAACTCTAAACTGACACTGGCCTCCGTTAAGGTCTTTTAATCAGAGATAACCAAGGCGACACTGGGCCCCCAAGTGGATGTCTTGGAAATCAGAAATAAAATCTGGGCTGGCACTGGCCTAAAGGCAAGGTATGGAACTCAGCATAAATCTGAGAGCACTGGCCCCACGTGGCAAGTTGGTAACCGAATAACCTGAGGGCTGAAAACTGCGCTACACTGGCAAGGCTGGGAACTCTGAGATAACTTGGGCAGACCGGCCTCCCCGTGCCGGGGCTGGTAACCAGAGATAATCTGGGCTGACACGGCCCCCCCGTGGAAAGGCTTGGGGAACCAGAGATAGTTTAGGGTTTACACGGTCCACGGGAAAGGGCTGGAAATCAGAGATAAGGACTGACACTGGCCCCCACGTGGCAAGGGCTGGTAATCAGAGATAAATCTAAAACTGAACTGGCCCCCGTGGAAGGGTTTTTAATCGAATAATCGAGGCGACATGGCCTCCAGTGCACATTTAAATCAGAAAAAATCGGGGGCACTGGCCTCAAGTGGCCCAAAAAAAGGGTTAACCCAGAATAAAACCTGGAACACTGGCTCCCCTGGCAAGGGTTGGGAAAACCCGAAAAAATTGAACCGGGCACTGCCCCTGGCAAGCGGAAACTTTGAATAACTCTAGGCACACGGCCCCCCCGTCCAAGGTCTGGTAACCGGGTAAATCTAGGTCATGGCCTCCACTGGCAAGGTCTGGTAAAATCAAGTACCAAGGCTGACACTGGCCCCACGGGAGGGTTTGGTAACCAGAATAACTTGGACTGACACGGGCCCCACTGCAAGGTCTGGTAATCAGAAAAACTCTGAGTCTGACAGGCCCCCTTGAAGTTGGGGACTCAGGGGTAACTTGAAGCTTACCTGCCCCACGGGCAAGTCTGGTTTAATCGAAATAACCTGGACTGACACTGGCCCATGTGGAATGTCTGGTAACTCAGAAAAACACTGACACTTTTTTGGGGCCCCAATGCAAGGTTGGTAACTCAAAGGGGTAACTTGAACGACCTGGCCCCACGGGCAAAGGGTTCTGTTAACTTGAGTAATCTGAGGGGGAAAGACACTTTCCTCCACGTCAAAAATCTGGAAAAATCAGGATAACTCTTTGCTGAACTGGCCTCCAGGGAAGGTTGGAATTTAGAAATAAATCGAGCTGACATGGTCCCCCCTGCAAGGTCTGGTTTTCTCAGGGTAACTCTGAAACCCGGTACGGGCAAATCCCGGTAACTAAAAATAACTCTGGCTACACTGGGCCCCACGGGAAAGTTTTTTAACTCAGAATAATCGACTGACACTGGCCCCAGTCCAAGGTTTTGTAACTCAGAGTAAAATCGAACTGACATGGCCCCCTGGCAGGGTTTTGGGAACTCGAGATAATTGAGCCGAAAATTTTCTCCAATGGGAAGGGTTTGGAAAATAGGAAAACTCTAGGGCACTTTCCCAGGGAAGGTTGTAATCAAAAAAACTCTGAGACTGACAATGGCTCCACGGCAAGGTCTGTAACCAAAAAAAAACTCTGGGTGACCTGGCCCACGGGCAAGGGCTGGGGACTAGAATAACTTGGGGGGGCTTTCCCGGGCCTCACGGGCAAGGTTGGTAACTCAGAGAAAATTGAGGCGCAGGCTCAAGTGGGAAGGTTGGGTAACTCAAATAACCTGAGGCTTACCTTTTCCTCCACTGCAAGGTCTGGTAAATCAGAAAAAAACCTTTGGCGACCGCCCTTGGGGGGTTTTTGTAACCAGAATAACCTAGGCTACATGGCCTCCTTGGCAAGGGTTGGGAAAAACAGGATAACTTGAGGCTGGCATCCCACGGGCAAGGGCTGGGGAAATAGAATAAAATCTGAGGGACACTGGCCCCACGGGAAGGTTGGGGAACTAGAAAAAATCTGAGCTACATGGCTCCCGTGGGAAGGGGTGTAACGAAAAACTTGAGCTGAACGGCCCCCCCCTGGGAAGTCTGAAACCCGAGATAATTGAGGCGACCTGGCCTTTAAAGGGGAAGTTGGTACTCAGAGAAATTGAGGTACACTGGCCTCAACTGGCAAGGTTGTAACTCAACATAAATTGAGGGTACACGGGCCCCCACGTGGCAAGGTTGTAACTCTGAAATAAATCTGGAATGACACTGAAACAAGGCTTGTCTGGGATCAGAATAACTTATCTGACACGCCCCCCAGGGGGCAAGGGGTTTGGAACTCTGAGATAACTCTGAGGTGACATCCTTACGTGGGAAAATCTTTTATTGAGGGAACTTGAGGGTGACACTGGCCTCCACGTGGGAAGCTGGTTACCAGAAATAAACCCGAGACTGATACGGCCCCCCGGGAAGGTCGGTAATAAGATAACTCTAAGGGTGACACTTCCTCCCTTGTTGGGAAGGGCGTTCTCGAGATAACTCAGAGGTGACACTGCCTCAAGTGGGAAGTTGGTAAATCAGAAAAAACTTGGGTGGCATGGCCTAACGGGAAGATCTGGTAACCGAGATAACTCTAGACGGGGACTGGCCTTCACGGACAAGGTCTGGTAATCAAGGTAACTTGAGTCTGCACTGGCCTCCCAAATCTTGGCAAAACCGGTTGGTAGGGCTCGGGTAAAACTGGCTGGCCCCCCCCGGGAAACAATTTCCCCAAAATTGGGAAAAAGGTATGGTAACTCAGACATAACTTAGACTGAACTGGCCTCCACGTCCCCAAAGGGCTGGTAACTCGAATGAATCTAGGCTGACACGGCCTCCACGGAAGGTTGGAAAACCCCGGGAAGCCAGGGTGACACTGGCCCCACGTGGGAAGGGGCGAAAACCAGGGGAAAACCGAAGACACTGGCCTTTTAGTGACAAGGTCTGGTAACAAAATTGCTCTCAGGCGCAGGCCCCCAGTGCAAAGGTCTGGTAAAATCAGAGAAAATTGGTTGAACCGGGCCCCTTTTGGCGAGGGGGTCGGGAACTCTGGCGGGTTGGCCCCCGAGGCAAAATCTGGAAAAACCCAAAAAAACTCGGGGATGACACTGGTCCATCGTTGCAATGTCTGGTAATCAGAAATAACTTGACACTGCCCCGGCCCAATGTTTCAATTTCTGGGAAACCAGAGAAACGTAATTGACACTGGCCGCCAGTGCAAGGTCTGTTAACTCTGAGATAAATCGAGGCTGACCTTGCCTCCAAGGGAAAAATTTGGTAAAACCGAAAAAACCTGAACTGACAAAGGTGGCCAAAAGTGAAACCGGGGGTTAAATCAGAAAAAACTCATAGACTTTTCACTGGCCTTACGAGGCAAGGTCGGTACTCGATAAACTTGAACTGCACTGGCCTAGTGGGAAGGTCTGGAACTCAAGGGAAAAACTGAGGGTGACACTTTCTCACCCCGGGAAAGTTGGTAACTCAGAGATAATCTTAGCTGAAATGGCCCCCAAGCGGCAAGGAATGATAACTCAGAAATAACTCGAGACTGACACGGTCCCACGGACAAGGTTTGGTAACTCAGAGATAACCTAAGGGCATGGCCCCCTGTGGTAAGGTCGTTAAAAACAAGATAACCGAGGCTGACCCTGGCCCCCAAAATCAAGGGGCTGAAAATCAAAATAAAATCTAGGGTGGCTGGCCCAACGGGGCAAGGATGGTAATCAGGCATAACCGAGATTGACACTGGCTCCCGTGGCCCAAATCTGGGAATCAGAACTAAATCGAGGCTGACACTGCGCTAAAGGGCAAGGGGTAACCCGAGAAAAACTCTGGGGCAGACACTGGCCCCCGTGCCAAGGCTGGGAACTCAGAATTAACTGTGGCTGACAGGCCTCCCCGTGGAAAGGTCTGGAATCAAGGGTAGCTCTTAGGCTGGACCTGGCCTCACGTTGCAAGGTCGGTACTCCAGGGGTAACTCTGAACGACATTGCCTCCCCGTGACAAGGTCGGTA
>NW_026466090.1:0-13974 GCF_026875155.1 Cherax quadricarinatus
GCTTGCGGAGTTTTTGCACAGGTGGAGGGGATTTTTCCCAAGTATGCGGGGGGGAATATATGGGGGCAGTTTTAATAATTTGAGGTTACGGCCCAAGACGCGTGAGGTGATGTATCGGTTTCTGCATGACATTCTGCCGACGGGGGCAGTACTTCGGAATCGACGGGTCATAGAGGGCGGGGTGTGTGGCATCTGCAGTGGGGAAGAGACAGTGTACCATGTAGTATATTTTTGTGAAGGTTTGGGGAATGTCCGGGATTGAATGTGTTGAGTGGTTAGGAGGGTGGGAGGACATGGGGTGTCGGTGCTGTGGGCGCTCAGTCTAGATGTGGGGGGGATGGAGAAGGGCATCACTAGGGCTTTGGCATACGTCATGGTTGACTACGTACATATCTCGTGGGGTATGCGGGTGTGGGGGGTTTGCGAGGTGAGGTGGCGAGTTTTAGTGGCAACATTCTACCGTACGTGGTGTTACAATAGGGAAATTTACGGGAATAGGTGGCAGGTGACTTTTTCGGAGGGTTACAGAGAACTAACATTAGGGATTTTATTGGATTTGTGAACAGGGGAGGGAACGAGCGTGGGTGAGTTTAGTCACAGCATAAAGGGAGGGGTAGTCAGGGGTTGAAATGGGGTCACCTTGTGGGAGTGAGTGGGTGATGTGGGTGTGTGTGGAAGAGAACGTGTGTAGATGGCACTATTTGGAGTGTAAGGACAGTGAACTGAATATTCCCTTAATAAAACTGTCAATTGTATATTGTGTACACAAGTGATATACCACTGTCATAAGATGTTTAATTTCTTTTTGTATTATTGCTTTCTAATGTTTGTTAGGGAGTAGATGGATAGGGGCGAACAGCATTGGGGGAGGGGTAGGTTACCTTAACTGATGCATACTATTTCTGTGTCAATGCACATTGTGTTGTTGGCAAAGTCTTGATTGTCACGTTAAGATGCATAATCATGGCTGGCTGATGTCAGTGTGCAAAGAGTCCTGCCTGAAGACCAATCTGTGAAGGTTGCTACAAGACTCTTGTATATAAAAGTGAGACTTTTGTCATGTGCTATTGTACCACCTTTTAATATTGTATTCTTGTATTTCTGTTTTGTTTTATACATTTTATTTAGAACATACAATACATTAAAAATAATAGTGTACAGTATCAGATCATCCAGACAATATAAATTCTTCACTGTCTAAACACACTGCAAAGTTTTGCTTTGCCCTTACACCAAAAATCTCACATTCACCTGTATAGTTCATCCCTTAACACTTATGCTACATGCAAGATTGTACAATGCTACATACAGGATTGTGCTATGTTAGACTTGACAGCAATCAAAAACATTGCAATATGCAGTAATGTCAAATATATACCCTTCCCGCAACTGATAGATGTATAATGCCATTAAACAATTCCAGTAAAACAATATAAAACTGTGTAAGTAATACAAAGTAAAAACAATCCTCTTTCCCCTTCCCATCTGCCAATTACAATATACAAACTGAAAATTACATTCAGTAAGAATTCAAGCAGTATAACTAACCCCCCCCCCTTAACCCCATTTCACCATATTATACAACAACTGGACATTCGTCTCTCAGCCTTTGTGTAGAGAGGACGACAGTGGAGCTGCTCTCTAAACCCCTGGTGGCAGGCGGCAGTACTTTCATAATGGCTGAAGGTGGACGTAGGCGTGTCAACACTGTTTGTCTTCAACTTGTGAAGGGCTCACTCAATAGTCAGAACACCCATCTTTTGCTGACGGCAATATTACTTAAGAGACACGTATGGCATTGGAAATGAGGAGCTCTATGGTGTGTCGTTGAATGATAGTTCAAGGCTTTTCGTCAAATTCCGGCAGAACAGCACTTATGAAAATATGGTGGCCAGGTACCAGGATGTGGTTAAGCCGGCTAACCCTGGTGTAATGTCTGCCTCCATGATGTATCACGGTTTTACACTTGGATCAAGGTGCATAATATTACTTTTGAAGCTAATGAGAGTGATTTAAGGAACGTTTTTGGGCGTTATGGTATGATACATTTGGCGGCATTGGGGCGTTAGCGTGATGGACCGCTTGTTGGTATGCCAGAAGGGTCTTTTTCCCATAAAATGTCCCTAAAGCACCCTATACCATCGTACATGGTGATGGAGGACTTCTATACTCAAGTCTTCGTTACATACACAGGTCAGAGGCGTACGTGTCGACTATGTGGGACATCTGACCACATCGTGGTGCGATGTCCTACACAACGAGGAAGATCAACGGCTGATACAAGGACTGATGATGCAACGAAGCAGCAAACATGCGCTACGGCAACGCAGCACGACACTCCGGCATGGGAGACGTGGAGTGAGGAGGTAGAGAGGGAGACAGAGTTGTCTTCTGCATGTGTGACCCTACCTGGAGTTGGAGAGGACGTAGGCTTGGTGTCGGCGACGGGCGAGGAGGATTCTGTAATTGCTCAGGATGTAATGGAGGCATCCATTCAGGAGGCTCTGCATGAATTGCTGGACGTTTCAGCGTCTGCTATGATCCATGCTGGGTTGGAAAACGAGAGTGTAGAGGCAAGGGCAGGAGGCCCCAACGTGCAGGTTGCGTGTGGTGTGGAAGCAGAACAGGTTGTAGTAGTGGACGTCCACAGGGATAACAGTCTAGAGGAGGCTATGGTTGCAGATCGTAGCTCTCGCAAGAGAGCTGCTGTGATAACCGATAGTGATGAAGTTTTGACTCCTGGGCAAAGGTCTGGGAAAAAAGCATGGCACGATGTGACCCGTAGAGATACGGGTGGAACACAGTGTGTTGAGCATGTGAAAGGGGAAGGCACAGGAGGGTGTGGGGGAGAGGTGGGGGTGCTCGTCTAGGATCTAAGAGTGTTAAGGTGTCTAAAGGCAAGCCTCCATTGAATCCTTTAAGTGTATTACTTTAAATATTAACGGGTTGAGGTCAGTAGACAAATGTAAGAATCTGGAGGTATTTTTAAAGATATATGTACCTGACATTGTGTTCCTGCAAGAACACAATTATAAATCATTGGGAGAGTTAATGATTGATGGACATGTGTACATGGGTTGCTCTGCACGATTGAAAGGTGGTGTGGCATTGTTAATTAAAGAAGCTAGCCCGTTTTCTCTGCAAAGATGGGAGGTAGGGGAGGAGGGGCAGGTGGTTTGAGTGGATGGCACGTGGGGTGGGGTTCAAGTGGTTTCATGGGGGTTTGTATGGGCCTGTGGAAGGAGACATGGGCATCAAAAATAGGTTCTTTAGGGACGTCCTTGTTTACCATTTAAGATTGCTGCCAGTCGTAACAATTCTAGGAGGTGATTGGAACTGTATTGTTCGACGTAAGGACGTAGAACCTAGAGAAAGGTTTTTTTTGGGGTATTTAGGGGCTCTGTTGCGAGGTGTGAATGTAGTGGATGTGGGAGGGGAGGAGGTGGGTAGGATCATGCATACGTTCATTAAGCGTGATTATGCGGCGAGGCTGGATTGAATCTGTTTCTTGGGGGGTGAGGGTAAGCAGCGTTTGTGCATTGAATGTGAGCGTCTCGGATCATAGAAGGGTTCTGGTGGACTTGGATTGGGAGGGATTGCCAAAGCGTTTCAGGGGTTATTGGAAGTTGAATGTTGGGTTATTGCACAAAGGGGGTGGGAGGGAATCTTTTGAGAGTGCTTGGAGGAGATGATGGTCAGACGGTTGGGTGAGGGTAGACATCCTTGAGTGGTGGGACACGGGGAAGGGAAGAGCAGAGATTTCAATATGGTGTTTTACATTACCTTGAAGGTCAACTGCAGGAATGCTATATGGGAGGGGGGGGTGAGTATCCAGTGGCTGAGATTGAGGGTTTAAAACAACTGATTAGGGACATTCAAAATCGTGAATTTTATGCGGCATGAATTGCGGGAGGAATCGATGAGGTTTTATGGGGCGACTCCTCTTCAAGGGGGGCTCCTTGGCGTGGTGAAGAGGCTCTTGGTCTGAGGAATTTAGCCCTGTCGGTCTTCTTCCTCAGACCGAACCTAATTACCCCCCCTTTCTCCCCTCCCCTATCCCATCCTCCCCATCCTCCCCTTTTTCCATTCCTCCTCCTCCTCCTCACCCCTCCCTTTTGCCCTTCCTCTTTTTAGCCTTCGTGATTTCTCCCACAGGCGCGCTAGTTCCTAGGTAGGGGAAAGGACACCGGGGTCCATCCCATTCCGTTGAGGTTTCTTGGCGGGGGCGTTTGTTTTTCCTGGAATTTTGGATTGCCTAGGGATGTCCCGATCCCTCTCCGGTATCCCGGAGTAGCTTTGGGTGTCTTTTGGGCGACGGGTGTATCTCTGGAAGCCACCTTTCGGATTCTGGGGGTGGTGGCTGAAGGAGGTATGCTTTGTGGCGGTTTCCGGCCGCCCTCTCTTTTGTCCACCGAGGTAGCTCGGCAGATGTGAGGTTGCTATCCCAGATTGCTGGTTTACTGGCATGAAGGGTAGGGTATGGCACGGGTTCCATGCTGCATCTGCGCTTTCTAGCGGTGTCGAGTCCTCTTGGGCGCGGAGGGAGATTTCTGGCCCTTTATTCCTCCTAGGAACTATCCCTCCCCGGTCCCCCCTTTTTTTTTTCTTTTTTTTATTTTTATTTTTTTTTCTTCTTTCTTTTTTTTTCTTAAAAACAAAAAAAAAAGAAGTAACCTAACCATGGCAGCCCTAGTCCATGAACCTGGTACCCCCGGGCCCCTTCTTGATACCGCACCCCGTTCTGACCCCGCCTCGTCTTTGGACCACTCCCTTTAGAAAATTCCTCATGCCTCTGTACCTATTGCCGGTTTCTGTTTCCTCACCCGCTTCAGGTACTGAGGCCTCGACTGACTCCTTCGATTTTATCAGACCTTCGCTCTCCTCTGACTATGCTTCCGGCCTCTCCCTCTACGGTGCGGCAATTTTCAAATCGCCGACCCGTTCCACGTCGGACCAACTCTGGTCCCACACCTAAACGTCAACGACAATTACCTGCTGTGATACTTCTCCACCTTCACCTTCTCGTTCTTCTCAGAAACGATCGACACGTCCTTCCCCTACCTTTCCACGCTCAGTTTCAGACTGAACATGGGCTAAATTCTTCACTTTACGACCAACTTCCTCTACTGCCTATCTTTCTGACCATAGTAATTGCAAGGCACTCCTACGCCATGTTGGTAAAGATATTTCTTTTCATGCTCTTAAGAGCGGTACGCGCATCATTTCCGTACAGAATGCTACCCAGGCTCGTGAGCTCTCTGTCTTTCCCATATAGATACTGTTCCTGTCACCCTTGAAAAACATCATTCCCTCAATTCTTGTAGTGGTACCCTTATTCTGCCCCCTACCATAGTTCAACAAAATTTCCAGACATGTGGCACCGACATTCTAGAACAGTGGAACTCCAAGATCTCCCAATCCTCAAGGTAGACACTTACGTTCTTCCTGCCCGTGGGCGGAGACGATACCTAGCAATGTGGCTCGTTTAACTTTTGACAGCCGAGAACTCCCATCCTCCCTTTAATAGCAGGACATCGGTTTTCAAGTTCGAAAAAGGGGATCCCTACACACAACAGTTTTAGAAATTTCTGGCGATTTGGCCATCCAGCGAAATATTGCAGATCTATCGCCGAATGCCCAGTCTGTGGTGCCGATGACCATTCTAATACGTCTTTCAATCGATCTCCCTCTTGCCTTAACTGTCATGAGGGCTCACCCTTCGTACTCTCGCCGTTGTCAGGTCTATTTAAACGGGGCGGGAAATCCGTTACCTCAAAGACAAAAGGTCCCCCTTTTATGCCATGGCAGTTTCTCATCTCCGCCTCCAAGGGAGACTCCCCACGTGTTTCTTATTCCCGTGTTTCAAAACGTCCCCCCACTTCTGGTATCCCATCTTCTACACCCACCTCTGTGGTTACCTCTCCCAAAATTTCACTCCTGTATCTAATCCTTTTGCTGTCCTCGGCTCAGACGTCCCTACTTCAACGCCTCAGTCTAATCTCGCTTCTTCGAGTTCTCTCTTACAAGCCTCAGTATCGACGAGACCTCGTACGGACACCTCTTCCCAATCCCCCCTTTTACTTCTCAAAAGTCAAAAAAAGGCCCGGTAACACCTCCTACCCATCTTCCACCTCTCATTTTACCCCCCCTGTCTCTTTTCATTAGTTCTTCCCCTCTCACTGGCTCAGTTACAAGTGCAGAGGTTCACCCTCCCCTCGTAATGTACCTTCCCCCCCTGTTCCCTCCCAATTTTTCTTCCTCTTCTGCCACCTCCCAGGTTCCTGTCTCTTCTGTCCCCTGCCACGCTTCCCCAGTTCCCTCCACCCTTTCGCCCCCCCCTACCTTGGTACAGCCCCAATACAGTTCCAATCTTTACTCATCCTCCCCTACCATTCCCAATATTGTCTCCCATACGACACCCTCTGAATTCCGAAACACTTGAAAGAAAATCTCTGATATATTGCAGAGACCAAACCATCAATGGACGCTGATCCAAACCTTCCGCTCTTTCCTCTCCTCTGCTCCATTCTGCGCAACTCCTTTCTTCACAGCGCACCGTTCCTTCGCTGCTTGAACATTTTCCACTGCCTCCGCATGTGGACTTTTCTAACCCTTCTAGTCCGTAGGAACCCTTACCTGCGGATTTCAAGTATCTTTTCATTGCCAATCATGGCCTTTTTACAGTGGAATATACGCGGCCTCAGGGGGGAATCGGGGTGAGCTTCAGATGTTACTCTCCCAGTTTGCCCTGTTGGGGGTTTGCTTACAGGAACCAAAATTAACACTCTGCTGTTATTTCTCACATCTCAGGCTAAAAATTTATTGTATTCTTCAGATCCTTTTCTGATGGGACCTTTAATGAAAGTGCCCTTCTTCCGCACTGATATTCCGTTTCCATCAGCTATTTCTTCATACTTCGCTGCATTACACAGCAGCCCGTATCCACTTACATAGGTTTGGGATACGCTCTGTTCTTTATATCTCTCTCCTTCTCGGGCATTATCTATTCCGGATTTTGCCTTCCTTGTTTCGTCATTACCGCCACCGATTCTGTTACTTGGTGGGTTTTTTAAAGCCCACCCTTTCCTCTGGGGAGGGTCTCACTGTGATTCCCGTGGAATTCAGTTAGAGGCTTTTCTTGCCCCCCCACCCCCTCCATGTTTTAATACAGGTACTCACACCCATTTTGATCCTCGGACTCAATACTCTCTCTTGCATCGATCTCTCAGTTTGCTCTTCCTCCGCCGCATTGGACTTTACTTGGTCTGTTCTCCCGGACTTACATGACAGTGATCATTTCCCAATCATTCTTACTTCCCCTTCATATTCGCCACCCTCTTCGCCCCCCACGCTGGCAATTTAATCGGGCAAATTGGAAACCCTTTTTACTCAAAACCTGACTGTTTTTAAAGAGGTTCCTTCTTCGTCCTCCATCGATGAGCTTTTACACCTCTTCTCGTCCTCCTTTTTTCAACCGCAGCTTCTCATTCTAACCCAAACTTGGGGCAGGCATTCTCAGAAATGCGGGGCCTTGGTGGTCTCCTGCTTGTGCTCGTGCAGTACTTTTGAAGCGCGCTGCATGGGGCAGGTACCGGTACAATAGAACCACAGAGCGACTCCTTGATTTTAAACAGAGCGTGCGATCGCTCGCCGTGTCATCCGTGACGCTAAACGCACTTGCTGGCGAGATTATGTCTCCACCTTTCACCTCTGCTTCCTCTATGAGTGCAGTCTGGAAAAAAGTACGAAAACTGAGTGGTAAATATTCTCCTGAACCCGCTCCTGTTCTGCGGGTTGCCGGTGTTGAAATAGCAAACCCACTAGATGTTGCCAATGAAATTGGCAATCATCGGGTTTCCGTTTTCTCAGGGACCCATCTATGCCCTCATTTTTTCCTCAAAGTCTGCCAGAGAGTTAGCACCCTTGGACTTTTCTTCTCTCAGAGAAGAACAGTATAATGTCCCTTTTTACACTTCAAGAACTGGAGGCAACACCCCTCAGCTTGTCGATCATCGGCAGCTGGGCCCGACGACATTATATTCGTATGCTACAACATTTACATCAGTCAGCCCTTGCAGTCCTATTACGCCATTACAATCTTATTTGGTCACAAGGAGTTCTTCCACAGCTGTGGAAAATCCCGCCATTGTTCTCCCTTTCCGCAAACCAGGCACTACGGGACATGAAACCTCCCACTATCGTCCCATTGCTCTTCCCAAAGTGCATTTGCAAAGTAAGGGAAAACGTCTAGTAAATAGACGTTTAGTGTGGTATTTAGAGACACACAACAGTCTCTCCACTCGTCAATATGGCTTTCGTAAGGGACGTTCTACCATAGCCCCCTTCCCTGCGCTTGGATACTATGTTCGTAATGCCTTGCGAATAACCACTCAGTTATTGCCATATTTTTTTGACCTTGAGAAGGCATATGACACAACTTGGAGGATAATATTTTAGCCCAAGCCCACTCCTTAGCCTTCGAGGCAATCTACCTCCTTCCTTAAGAACTTTTTAACTGACAGCATTTCCGTGTTCGGGTTAATAATGTGCTCTCCCCGGACTTTGTCCAAGCTGAAGGTGTCCCCCAGGGATGTGTTCTGAGCACAACACTTTTTCTCCTTGCTATTAATGATTTGGCCTCTAGTCTTCCATCAATATTTGGTCATCACTCTATGTTGATGACTTCGCTATTGCCTGTGCAGGCGCTGACTGTCACCCCCTTTACAGTTTCTCTTCCAGCATGCAGTCGACCGTGTTTCCAATTGGGCCACCACACATGGGTTTAAATTTTCCAGCACTAAAAACCCACCAATCATTTTCACTAGACGCTCTGTCATCTCTGATCATCCTTTGTACCTCTATGGCTCACGAAATCCCTGAACGTGATACAGTCAAGTTTCGGGGCCCTCCTCTTTGATCGTAGGTTATCCGGGAAACCTCACATTCCCTCTCTGAAGGCAACTTGTCACAGCCGGCTAAACCCTTCTTAAAACCCTTGCTCATCTTTCGTGGGGAGCTGATCGTCGAACCCTCCTTCACCTACATTCCACCCTTATTTTATCGAAACTTGATTATGGTGACCAGATCTATTCAGCGGCATCTCCTGCTACTCTCTCTAGCCTTAACCCCATTCATCACCAAGGATTACGTTTATCCCTTGGTGCTTTTCGCTCTTCCCCTGTCGAAAGCCTCTATGCAGAAGCGAACGTTCCACCCTTATCCGATCGCCGTGATGCCCATTGCCTGCGCTACTATGTAACGCTCTCATGATCTCCGCAATCCTTCCATTTATAGAATGGTCACTAAATATTAGTAGACTTCTTTATTTGTTCGCCGCCCCTGCTTACTCCGTCCCTTCTCTCTTTCCGCCTTCATTCGCTCTTGTCTTCTCTTCAACTACCACCTTTTCTATGTACATGTAGCATCTCACTTTTCCTAACCCCCCTGGGAAGTTCCAGCTGTTCGAGTCTGTTTTTCTCCCTCCCTTGCTCGAAAGCCCAACTGTCTACGGTCGCTTCCCGCTCTCTTTTTCTTGACCACTTTCACTCTCATTCTCATGCCATTGCTGTGTACACAGATGGCTCTAAGTTTTTCCGACGGCGTAGGATTCGCAGCAGTGTTTCCGGACAGCGTCGTAAAAGGGGCCCATTTACTATCTTCAGCTAGTATTTTTACTGCTGAATTATATGCCATCCTTACAGCACTTATCCGTATTGCATCTTTGCCTGTGTCATCATTTGTGGTTGTCTCAGACTCCCTTAGTGCTTTACAGGCTATACAAAAATTTGATACACCTCACCCCTTAGTCCTCCGTATCCAATTTTGGGGCTACGCCGCATCTTTACTAAGCATAAAGATATTGTTTTTCGTTGGGTCCCTGGTCATGTTGACGTACAGGGCAAATGAACAGGCAGGCCCATGCTGCGCGGTCAGCAGTACATGACCTCCCAGTTTCTTATAGAGGTATTCCATGTACGGACTATTTTGCTGTAATATCTTCCCACCTTCCACCCGTTGGCAACAACGTTGGTCTACTATGCTGGGCAACAAACTTCAGTCTATTAAACCGAGTATAGGTTACTGGCCGTCCCTTCTTATCACCAGTGTCGAGGTTGGGAGACTACTCTCTCCCGTCTTTTGCATTGGCCTTTCTCGTCTTACTCATGGATATCTCATGGAGAGGCGTCTTGCTCCTCTCTGTGAGAATTGCCCCAAACCCATTAAACAGTCAGCCACATTCTGTTGGACTGCCCCCCTTTTTCAACGAGCACGCAGAATTTACCCCCTGTCGTCGTCTTCGCCCCGCTGCTCTCTCTTACCTTCCCTTCTCGCTGATGGACCCACCTTTCATCCGGACTCTCTCATTGATTTTTTACAACGACTGACTTACTTCACAAATTCTGATACTTTCAGCCCTTTCTACTTGTATCTCTTGCTAACCCTCTACCCCCCTACTATCCCCCTGCCCGCTGTTTTCTGTAACCTGCTGATCATCCCCCTCCCTTCTGCCATCCCAATTCCCTTGCTTCCTTTTCCCTACCCTGCAGCGCTGTATAGCCCTTGTGGCTTAGCGCTTCTTTTTGATTATAATAATAATATGGGGCGACTGTCCTTCGGCATATGTCTTAAAAGAGCAGGGAAAACATCGCAAGGGGACGGAAACAATGAGCTTGAGTGTCCGGAGCAATTGGAGGGTATCGTCAGGGGCAGGCGCTCATGTCAACAAAGGGTATGGGTTGCTATGTGGATGCATGGTATGAAAATGCATGGCAAAAAGTGGGGGTTAATGATGAGGTGCTAGGGGAAATGGGTGAATGGGTATGTTGTAAACTAGAGCATAAGCATCGGTTGAATCTGAGTGGACCTATAAAACGAGGAGCAGATTAGAATGGCAGTGAAGGGGATGAGTGTGGGAAAATCGCCGGGGATTGATGGTATTACTTGTGATTTTTATAAGGAAAACTGGGAATGTTTGCGTGAATTTTTAGTGGTTTTATTTAATGCTATGAAAACCAAAACGTAGGTTGGGGGAACAGCAACGTACGGGTGTGGTGGTCATGATCCCGAAAAAGAAGTCTTTTTGATTACGTACATGATTATCGATCGATACTTTAATGTGTGGTGATTACAAGATCTTTGCTAAAATGTTAGGGAATAGGATGAAAAGAGTTCTTGACAAAGTTTTTGGATGAGGGTCAATATGATGTGCCTGGGCGATCATTGTGGGGTGGGCAAGGATCATACGTAGGTTTATAGACAAAAGTGGGGGCAAAAAAGGTGGGTATTAGCATTGGATTGGCATGCAGCATATGATTGTGTGGAGCATGAGGCGCTGTGGAAGTTAATGCAGTGGCAAGGGTTTGGGAGGGAAATCTTCAGTTGGGAAAGGTGTTGTATGAGCAGGCTATGGTACGGGGGCAGGTAAATGGTAGGCTAGGAAAACTAGTTAGGATGGAAAGGGGCTTGAGGCAAGGGTGCCCTTTTGTCGCAGCTTCTCTTTGCATTGATTCAGGATTCGTTCTATAGGGCTGTGCGAGGGAGTGTAAGGGAGGGAGCGAAGAGAGATGAAGTGGCTGTGGAACCAGGGATCGTGAGTTATGTGGATGATACCACGGTTCTATTCAGAAGGTCAAAGGATTTTACGAAGGTGGGTGAATTGGTGGAGCGTTTCGGAAGGGCAACAGGGATACGGTTAATAGGGAAAAGTCTATGCTTATGAGGGTGGGGGATAGCGTGGTGGGGGCTCTAGGACAGGAAGAAGGCTGGCCCCTGGTATGTCAAATTAAGGGGTTTTGGGGTTGTTCATATGGGAAACCTTCAGGAGGTGAAGGAGGTGAATTCGGAGGAAGTTGTGGATAGAGTTCTGGGTAGATTGGCGGGATTGCTTACAGGAGGTCTGACGTTACATCACGTGTTATTGTGGTGAATGTGCTTTTGTATGGTAAGCTGTGGCATATGGTAGGCATATAAACCCTTTAAAAAGTTTCGATGAGAAGCGTCTGTTGAAGCGTGTATATCGATATGTTTGGGGTTCAGGATTTTGACTGGTTACCGAGGATGTGTGTCTTCCGGCATGCTGGGGAGGGCTTGGGGTTAATGGCGCTGCATCAAAGAATGTTGGGCATGTATGTTAAACAGTTATTTGAGGGAGGGGCGGGTTGCAGGCACAGGTTTGGGATAGGTTCGAAGGGATTTGGAGCGTTGGATGAAAGGGGGGGAGATGTCCCCCGATGTGTGAGGGAATGTTGAGGTTATTAATTTATGCACGGGACCCACGCAGGGTCAAGACAGGAAGACTGGCTCAGGTGGTGGTGAGGAGGTGGTTGCTAAGGTTGAAGGTATATATCCATGTACGCGTGGAGTGATATATGTGGCCCTTTAAAAGGGTTACGATTGAAGGCAGTAGTAAGGGAGGTAATGTTTAAATTTCTCCACAAAAATTGCCTTCTGGAGAGTGTTGGCAAATAGGCGTGTGCAGGAGGGTGGGAAGTGTTGTGTGTTTGGGGACATTGACACTGTCTTTCATGGGGGTATTTTTTGTACGAGGTTGGAACCCGTGAGGGAGTGGTTTAGTTTGGGTTTTACGTATGGTGGGTGGAGGTGGGATTAGCGTTTTTTAAAGGGGGTTAAGCTTAGATGTGAGGGGGGGGGATGCCGGTGCAGAACGCAATGGGTTATCTAGTCACGGACTTTGTGTATACTTCATGGGTTTACAGACATGTGTCAGTAAGGGAAAGAATCAGGGCACTGGCAGCAATATTTTATGAGATGCAATGGAGGAATAAGGACATCATTGGGAACAGATGGTATTTAACCTTTTCGGAGGGATATCATAGCTTCTGCGTCAGGGACTTATGGGCATTGCAATCTTAAGGGGTAAAATGAAGCTGGCTTCTTGAGGTATGCGTGGGCGTGAGTGATGCTTTTGATAAGCAAAGGTGTGGTGTATGGTGTGTGAGGGAGGTGTGTGTCTTGGTGGCTGGGAACATTTCATGTATCGTGTTGAGTTTGGGTCAGCACATAAACCCGGACTGTGGGTGAGCGTATAATAGTGCTCTCTTTTAATCAGGTGTGTTTTCATGAATTGTTATAGACAGAGAGTCGCTCACGTGATTGCTTAATTGTATAATGTACCTTGAGGTGAGCTGTCTCTGTGTCACTAAGGAGGAAATACAATTCAATTGTGTCTGTGCACAGTACTAGGGTAAACCCTTGCCACATGATTATGGAAAACCATGTGAATGCACGGTCCAAGTATGTGTGGAGAACGGTATGTATGGCATTCTGGAAGGAGGGGGTCCAAAGGTTGGTTACCCTGGAAGGGATTACCAGGTGTTGGTCCTGGCGATCATGACGTATGTTAGCTGTAGATACATGAAGCGTGTTTGGTGCACATGGAGTGCAGATGTTTAATTAAGCACACTTTACTAGCGTCACTGTATACAAGCAGGGCATTTTTTTTTTTTTTGAGTTTAGTTAACTTTTTAAAGATGAATTATGAACATGTTATGGTACGATAAGTTCGGGGATAGTTGTTCAGTAAGCTTGGTCAGTTTCAGAAGACTGCTTAGTTAAGGTTAATAAGATATAATGCTGTAATGATATAGTGATTAGTTAAGCATTTAAGAAAGTTCAGAAATTACTTCCAACAAAATTCACTGAAATGTACCAATTCAGCCAAGCTTTAGTAAGAGTCCAGTTATTTTGTAATAATGAATATTTCAATTTGAGTATGTTGTGACATTTCTCCTTTACTGCATAAAGTTTTTGAGGAGATACATTACAAATTCATTATTTTAAAAATATTTGGATTTCTCCTACTATAAATAGACTTAACCATTCTGTGGGATCTGCTGTGAGTAATTCGTCTGTGATCAAAAGGTTCCAAGATTATACATATGCTGTATAAATTTTCCAGTTGTTGATGATTTATATGATCATGTAATTTGTATAATGCTCATTTTTTGTTATGGA
>NW_026466091.1:0-13392 GCF_026875155.1 Cherax quadricarinatus
TTGGCGTTACGTGTTGCCTATTAAAGAATTCGAATTACTTTTTCGCATCACAACCAATCAAAAATTACACAAATAAACGGTTTTGGCGAACCTTAATGCCGCCAATTGACAAAATGGGGGCCAAAATCACTAACGGGTCTAAGTAGTGAAAGGACCTTGTGGGGTGAAAATGCAGGGGGTTAGTTCACGCCAAAAGGCATTTCAAAGTACCGTGAGGTTTTAAAACCCAAAAGACCTCCACAAATTCCAAAATTTGAACTTTTACCAGTTTCCGCCCACAAATGAAAAAAATATTAGAAACGCGTCGTATGTACATCCTCGCATTCTTTCGTTTGGGACCCCGCTTTTGTCGCACCCCGAATTTTTCGCTGCACCCGTTCTTGCTTTCCCATGCACCCGCTACGAAGTTTGGGCAGCTTTGGTTTGACATGAAAGTTAAAGGGGGAGAATACAATGTGATAAACGAAAAAGTGCCCCCGGGACAGCCCCACCTCTTTTTGGGGTTTGCGACGATCTTAAATATTTGGGGAACAAAGCTCTTATCTTACGAAGGTAGGTAACCCCGTAAGCTGAGGAATTTTGATTTAAATGAAATGCAACATTTGAGAAAGATATTAATTTCTTTTTTTTTAATTTTTTAGGCTTTGATGAGCCAACACTGACTTCTGGGTAAATCTATGAAATGCCGAATACACTGGGGTTTGGTTGGTTGCACACCGGAAAACCTCTAATACCCCCCACGTACTATCGAAATAATAAAAAGATTGGAAAGTTTTCCTCTGGAACTTTGTCTGCCACGTACACTGCCCTTTCCCCTTTTAAACAAAATCAAAGACAGCATCAGTCGCGTTTCCCCCGGGGTTGAATTTTAAATGTGTGGATAAGGACGAATCTCACAGGTTCGCTTGGGAACGGGACAAAAATTTTAGGAAGCGTTTTTTTTTTGCGGGCTTTGACTCTGAGACGGTTTCTGGTGTCATGAGGACTCGCCCATCAACATCCCCTCGGTTGGCACTACCGTGGGGGCACAATTAGCGGGACCGCATGATTTTTTAGAACGAATTTTTGGGGAAGTTTTTTCTCTCGGTCTATTTATATATATTGATAGACATAGAACTCTTTTGTTTTAACTATAGCTGGCCGTGACAAAAGATTGAAGTACAGAAGATGATGCAACGATTGAGCTTTTTAAAAAAATTTTACTTTTTTGAAGAAAATTACATGGATGGGAAAAGGGAAGGTTTGTGGAAGGCATGAAATTGGGGGCGGTCGATCCTCTAATCTATCATCGATTTGTGCTGAAAAACCGTAAGGGGGTGCTTAATTTGGCTACATCATGATACGCATCGTTTTCTTATCAACCAATCAACAGGTCAGATTGGACTCAAAAGCTTTCAACTACTAGGGTTATAATTAGTAAAATTTTTAAATTTTTCTTTTTTTGCGGGGTTTTGCTACACAAAAAAATCACCCAGCATTTCCCCAGTGGCTTCTGCGTTTAAAATAGCATACTTTAACACCACCCAATGGTTTGATGTCAATACGTTTATTTGGGGAAAAATATTTGAAAGAAAGGGGTAGCGTTGCTGCGGGCCACTTTTTTCCCCCGGGTTTGTGCCAAATCATGGTTTCGGGTAATTTTAAAAAATATTATCCCATAAAATATGGGGTTTAATCTGTCACTCGTAACCATTTTTAGGTCGCATGACCTCGAATGTGCGACCTTAGGACCGGTTTGGTTGTTTGGCGACGTTTCACGAAAGTCGGGCTTTTGTTTAAAATACACTTCGCGGTTTGGACCGATGAGTATGACCAATGTTGGGATTGCGAACACCTGATTTTTATCCCCAGTGGGGTTGGTGCGTACTGGTAAATCAAAGCTCGAAGGCCGCCGTGCCGTGCGGGCTACACCCAAAACAAACACCAAAGCGAAAAGTCCAAAAAAAAAAGCAAAAAAAAATCCCTGCAAAGGCGAAAATTCAAAAACAGGTATATTAAAAGCTCCAACCCAGCTAAAAAAAAAAAATTCCCTTAAACTTTTTGTATTGTATTTTACAGCAAAACCGCGTACGATTTTTTTAAAAAAAAAAACCGCATCTTCCGAAACTGAGTATTTAAAATCGAACTTAACCAAACATCCAATGCCGCTTTCTATGAGGGTAATAACAGGATGATGCGATGATGGGGACTATGAAGAACAGCACCATCATCGCTCCGGGCAATCCACGCCACTACAATAACGATGGAGCCAGCTGGGTTTGACGGGAAAAAATCACCCCCAGCGCAAAAAGCCCACAACTCAAACGTCCGCGCCAACGCGTTGCGGCAACCCCAGTAAAAAAATCTGTATCACCAACCGCCGGTTTGGGGGCGCAAAGCAAACCCGCCATTGGGGGAAATTTATCTCACTATAAACGCACAAATTTTACTTATAACTTTTTGTTCTTTCCCCTCTGAGAACTCATCCGTCTGAATAGAAAGTACATTCCGCGGCTTATCGGCCCTTTTCGAATAAAAAACAACACGGCAGTAGGGGGCGGCAACAGTAACTCAAAATGGGACCCACAACAACCCTACCCGTACGTGGAATAAAATATGACTTTTAAATTTCTTACGTTTTAATGATTGTAGGGGGCGCACTGTGACACATTTTGGGTAATAAAATTGATGGAAAACTTTTTGCTGCAACTATCTAAGGATGAAAAAATTTACTTTGCTTGGCATAAAAGTGGGTCCGCGCTAAAAATACCCGTTTTGTAAGCACTTAAATGCAGATTAACCCGGGCAAACCCGATTAAAGGGCAAACAAAACGTTTTTATAGTGTTTTTGGCATCGCATCGAGTAACATCAAACCACCTAACCCAACAACATTTCGTCTTAACCTCACACCAGAATTCGCACAATATTGTATGATCTAATATGATTTCGTAGCCTTTAATATACCAATATTATATCACGAGATAACCAGGCATTGTACGAATAGAAGTGTCCCTTTTGCATGTGCACTTCATAAAACATGAAAAGTCGTTGGGGTTTCAAGACACAGATGAAGTTTTTTTCAATTGGAACATTTTTGAGTAAATGGGAAAATTTTTTTAAGTAAATCAAGCTGAATTGACAAAGGGTTCAGCATCACAAAGTAGAATTTTAAAAATACGGAAAACCCGTAGGAAATTTAACAATGAAAATTTAAAAATTTTATTAATTTTTTTTAAAGACGTAGAATAGATATTTTTATTTGATTAAATTTTCACTTCAACATATTTTAAATTGAACACAAAAAATTTATTTTATTTAAAAAAAAAACGAAAAAAAAAAAAACACCTTACATAATTTAGTGTTTTTTGTATTTTTTTCTGTCAAAAAAAACGAGGTGCAAAAAATGTAACACTTTCGTAGACTGGAAAAAATTATTAAATGAAAAAAAAACAAATTTATTACTACAACAATTGCATATTAAAATCAATTACCACTGAAACAATACAATGTTTTCTACCCGTTAGGCAAAAAAGTTTATTACATATACCACAACACAAACCCGCACACACATACACATACAACAATAACCAGCAATAAAATCCCTTTAAAAAAAAAAATCAACATAAAAAATAAAAAACCAACCCTAAAATGCAAAACAAAAAAAAATTGCCAACAAAAACTTTAACCCCCAAGAAGAGTCCCCCTCATTTGCTCGTCAAATATAAACTTTATAATTTTGTAAAATCAAGTGTTTGAACGTAATATATTTGCATAGAAAAGTTTTTTGTAAATTTTTTTATATAAACAATTATTTTTTGGGGGAAAAAATTTTAATCATTACTTTTCAAAATTAAAAGATCCCTAAAGGTAGGGTAAATACAAAAAAGGTGGGGTTTACAAATCTTTTGTTAAAGGGTCGATTTTCAAAATTAAAATTTCAAGTTTTTTTCAAATTTACTGTCGCACATAAAAGGCATTTTTTAATGTTTTCATCATCTGGAAACCCAAATGCGCTGAAGTAAAGCAGTTAAAAAATATATTTTTAAATTTGGGCAAATTTTTGGGTTGGGTTTTTTTGCGGTCCGAATTGCTTTAAAAATTTTGGTAATTTTGTGTAGTTATTACTCAGTACAAATAGTTTTGTCGATAAGAAAACAAGCTTATAAAACCCACCAAGTTGCTTAGTTGCGTTAATTTTTTTTTGTTTTTGTAAATATCGCTCAACAAATTTTTTTACTTTTAAATATTTTAACTCATTTTAAATTACTCATATTTTTTATGTTTTGTTGTTGGATGATAAACACTAAAAAATTTTTTTGTAATCCCATTTTATCGGCCCATACTCCACTTGCCCTTGACTACATATCCTAAATTAGTGAATTAGAATACCTGCGAAAAACCTACTATAAAATCGGGGCTCGCGTTAATAAAGCAAAATGGTTTAAAAAAATTCTTACATACTATGTATGACTAAGATATGCAACTAAAAAACATACATACAGAATGACCCCAATTGATTAGAAAAATAACGTCAGGAAAAATTTTTAGTTTTTGTGAAAATCAAGTGCTATTTAAACTAACACCAATCAGTGTAAAACATACATATTACATACACAGAAGCTAATGCAATTGGCAATCTGCTGCAGTTTCCACGCAAGGTTAACATTTATTATTGTGTAGAGTTAAAACTTTTGGCAACTTACTCCCCTTAGATGTGAAAAATAAAATAATTAAAGTAAAAAAAAACAAAAATAAAAAAACACAAATTTAGAATATAACCACACCGCCTCATCAAGTAGAATCAAGCGATAAGCAAATCAGAAAAAAAAAACGATTTAAAAAACCCAACAGCACACCATTTAAGTAACCCCAAACCATATTATTTTAAAACTAAAACAAATTAATTGTAAAGATTAAAATTAATATCACGAGTTTATGATTTAAAAACGTTTTTAAACTTTTAATTTGTATAATTAAAAAAAGACGCGCAGCACACGCCCCCACACTCCCCTCCCACCACACACACATGTAACAGCGCATCCCAAAACTGCGAGCGAAGTGGGGGTTTCTCATTAGCCACTTATTTGATTATTTTAAAAATCTACAAAAAAAAAAGAAAAAAAAAAAAAACAAAACAAATTTACGATTATTTTAATTTTACTTTAAAAATAAAATAGCTTTAAATAAACAAAAACACTATAAAAGTCAGATTTACCGAAAAAAATGAAAAAACAATTTTTAAAATAAAAAAAAAATAATTTATGATTTTTGTGGGAATGGATGGCATTTTGGGGGCCTTTTAAAAAGGCGAGAAATAAAGTTTTAAAATTTTATAAAAGCAGTTCTACCTGCGATTCTTTTTTGGGGTATTCATTTTGAATTTTTCCATCGCATTAAAGGGGCACGTACATACGTGTTGCTCTAATCCCATTGGGTGGTGAAGTTCAAATTTATTGCGATCGAAATCACCAACTGAAGTCCTGGAAAGTTTTTTTCGACGGGGCGAAAAAGGGGGAGGGATATTAAATAGTGATATCTTGGAATGCAAAAAGGTGGTTTGAACTCGTTTCTCGAAAGCATAGTTTTTTTGGTTTTTTCGTGGTCAATAGGTAAGGGGGATTTTTTGGCTTTTAAATTTTAAAAAAAAAAAAACCTAAAATTTTAAAACTCAGCTTTTTTTAAAGTTGTGGTTTATAATTCTTTTGAAAATAATTTTTTAAAATGTTACGCGCGGCTTTCGCCCTTTTAGGTGGTTTCCCCAAATTAGAAATAATTTTTTTGGGGGCCCCCTTTTTCGGGGCATTTTTCGGCCAAAAAATACCAGAATTTTTGGGGAAAAGTTTTTTCCAAAATGGAAAGTTCTCTATTTTCTTAATTTTTGGGCCCTTGAGTAGCCCCACAAAAAATATCAAAGGCGTTTCCAAAATTTGTGGGAACTTTCGGGTCCTTCTTAATAAATTTTTTGCCCGAACCCTAAATGCCAAAAACCACTGGGGGTTAGCGATTTTAAACCACATTCCCCAACCCCAAATTAGTTTTTTTTTGGCAACAAAAAATTTTGTTAGCCGAACGTAGCGATCCCCATTCACCGTAACGTTGGGGTCCAACAGCATCTTTGAAAAAATCCGGTCCAATGTTTCCCCCAGCTACAAACCACACCAAACATGCTTTTTTTCGGGATGCGGGGGCAGTTCTTGAACGGCCCCCGGTTTCTTTTCCCCCCAAAATGCGGAAATTTTTGCTTATTTACGTACCCCATTCAACCAGAAATGGGGCCTAACGTGAAAAAAATTTTGGGCCGATAAACACATTTCAAACCCGAACACGGGTTTTTGGAAAAAAAAATTAAATGTTTGCAAGCTTTGCCTTTAAAACCCTTTTCTTATGAAATGTCAAAGCATACTGAGCATTTTTCCTTTTTGGGACACCATTCTAAAAACCCACGTGGGCTGGGCAAAAAACTAAAGCAAGAAAATCCTAACCCAAAAAAATCACCCGTTATAAGAGGAGTTTAAACCTGCTGCAATATCCAGAAAGAAAACTACATAAAAGGTTTCCTTTTAGATTAAGACCACAACTCGAGGGTATTTTTCCCGCAAAGGGTGGTGGGTTTGGGCTCCAAGTGCGCCATTTATTGGGGGGCGGGTCGATAAATTGTTAAAGGTCTCACTGTGGGGTTGGGGATCAGTGCCCGTCTGCGTTTTTTGCGTTCGTATTCAGGTCGGGTTACTGCCTATGCGGCGACGTAATCAAGGAATGACTTCTTTCTGCTCTTAGGAGGTGGTCCCCTTCCCAAACAATTGCTGCAGGGGCCATTTCTTTCCAAAAAAAACACAGGCATAAAAAATTTTTTGGGAAAAGGATTGGGGCTTTTGTTCCTTAATCCCGGGAAACATTTCAGGTCCAACTTAACTAACTTTGAAAATTTTTTACCAACCTTAGAAGTTTTAAAGCTCCATCAAACCCCTTTAGTAAAACGGGTTTTGGGTGGACTGTTTAAAAGCAAATTTTCAAGTACAAACGCAAAAAGACCTCTCACACCGGAAATTTTTTTGATTTTTTTTTCGATTTTTTTCTTTGGGGTAGGCACCCTTAAAGGGTTATAGCTGGTTTACAAAAGGGCTTTATTTATTCTTTTTTTCCATGACCCAGCCCGCGTAGCCTTTGTCTCTTTTGGGGGCCCGAACAAAGTCAATGTCCCTCGTATCGGGATAGCTTATCGTTCCATTGACCACGGATTCCGCGTTGGCCAAATTTTCCAAACCCTAAATCTTTCCCCAGAACCCTTTTTCTCGGAACCGTAACCTGATTCATCAGATGGGGCCATCGCCATGCCTCTGCACCTTTTTGGAGGACGGGCATAATGAGTGAAAGTATAATTTGGTCTTTGTTTATCGAATAGGACTTCTCAATTGCCCTTTTCCCTTTTGAAGTAAAACCAGTTTTGAAAAGTTATTCAGGTTTGGGTTTCGAAGTTTTCGTTTTTGTTGGGGTTTTAATTTCTGGTTCCAAAGATAGACAAATTTCTAGGACTTTCCCAAGTTTTGACTGCTACAGGACATGGGGCCCAAAATCGCTAGTGGACGACTGTTTTTCTTGAGACAGAAGATATTTCGTCTTTCCCCGTTCAATATAACCCCGCTTCGCTTCTTTGTCCAATTTGGAAAAAACAGAACTAACGGCTGGTTTTTAGGGCCAATGATACGAGTCATGGCGTGGGCCACGAACAATCTGTCGTTATAACGCTAGTGCTGTGCATTTTACGGAAACCATAAAATGTTTTTGTAAAAACCCCTTCGGGAAATGAAGTGGGATAACTAGTCGCAAGTGCTTACTACTAGGAAAAAGGGGAATATTGGAAGATAGATTCCCCAGGTTGGGGGGTTTTAAAAATTTCCACAGGGGGCTACTTTCCGACTTTTCACCCAATAATATATGGGGAGTGAAAAGCGAGAAGTTGGAAAACCTTTGGGCAGATTTGTTGCCACTTCTCTAGGTTTTAAATGGTATGGCCCCTCGAAATTTAATTTTTTAACACGTTGTTTATTGCCCCAAATTTTTTTTGATTTGGGGGGACACCCCCTTTAGGGGTTAAGATTTAAAAAAAGGGTTTTTTTTTTGGGGTTTTTACCATGTTTTTTTATTTTTTGGGTTTTTAGTGCGGGTTCCAAATTCAAAATTAGCGGAAACCCTGGGAGGGGGGTTTCCTTTCTCTTTTACTGCCTTGAAACGGAGTTCTTTGCCTCCTGGTTTTCTTGGGCCAACCGGAAGTATTTAGTTGGTTAACATTTAAAAAATTCATTTCTTTTCACACCAATGAAGGAGCTGAAAACCCCCGCTAACTTTTCCCTGATCAAAATTCCAAAAATACGACTAGCGACTACTTTTGGGTTTAGTTTATTTGACAAACCCTGTGAACGAGCAACCAATTTTTTAAAATTTTTAATTTTTGTATTAGTGATAGAAGAGTTAGAAAACTAGCCCGGGATTGATTTTTTTTTGCATAAAAAAATTTTTTTTATAGCCCACAAAACCCAACTTAAGGTAAAGACAAAAATGTATGAAATGAAGCATTTATTAGTTTCGTTAGAGTGTCTCTTATACAGGCGCGGGCTTGCTGGAATTTTTTATTCATACAATGTTTATACAATTTTAGTTGGCTTAATTCAAAATATTTTTTTATAGTTTTTGATTTCTTGATTTATTAAAATACTCTATATGTTTAATTTAAAGTCATTTTAATTATCTTTTATAAGAGTTTGTCTACTGAACGTGACACTTTAAAAGACATTGATAGGGGTTTTTGCAACGGGATTGAAGTTCGGGTTGACCAAATTTCAGACACCCAGACCCTTTTCTGTTCAAGGGCATGAGTTTTTAATGTTCCCTCTTCGTCCACATTTCCCGGGATCGCCCCCGGCACATTCAGCGCCTTTTTTTACCGGTACTATCTGATCAAATTCCCTCGGCGTTTTAATTACTTTAAAAAGATCTCTCACAAGAATCCGTGGTAAAGACACCACATTCTTTTTCCGCTCGATTGCGTTATTGCACAAACAACGATTTATACTTTTTCAATTAATTTCATTTGTTCGCGCATAGTCTTTAATGTTAATCTCCTTGGATCTTCAAATCGTCTGCCAACACTTGTATCTACAAGGTTTATCACGTATCAATTGCAAACCTTTGAACAATTTTTTAAGCTTCATCCTGTAGGCCCTTTTTTTTGAGACTAGCATTATTCGAACCTTTGTTTTTCACACATTTTTCTTTTTCTCGATCGCTCGGCTTGGATCTTACACACTTCGATTGCCAATTTTTAGGTCCTGAGTTCACGAAAAGACCGCCACCGAATTGTTCAATAGTGTTATACAATAGCTTTTTCATTGAGGTTGAGAAGGAATAAAAAAGGGCTTTCCTGTTCTTGGAATTTGTCATGACATGTTTAATGTCGACGCTTTGGTTTTTTTTTTTAAAATTTTTTAAAATCTTTTTTAAAGGGGTTAATTTCTTTAAAATTTTTTGTCGACAAATTTTCAGGGCTTTTAAATTTTTCCCCTTGATGGTATGGCAGAAAGGGATCGTTTTAAAAAATTTTTTTCCTTGGAATTCCATCATTTTTTCGTTTGCATTTTAAAACGTTTAAGCGTTTTTTCCATTTTTTTTAACCTTTCGCTTCTCCAAATCAGCATAAAGTTTTTTTTTTTGATTATCAATTTCCAACAACGATACCGATTTCAATTTGGCTAGTGCAAAATCAATAGGTCCGTAAGATTTTTTTTCGCTGGCAATCGTTGTATTATTTTGTGTAAAATGAATAAAATTTCCTACGATCGTTTACATTTTACAAAATTTAGACGAAGCTTTTCCTTAACGCGGTTACTACATTCCATCTGGGGTCTGATTTTCATATTGATCCTCTAAGATCGCACGACCGTTTGGGAATTTCTAACTCCTTTTTGACTCTTTTTGGGTTGTATCTATTTATAACAGATATCCTTTTTCATTTTCACCCCAATTTTCGATCCAGGTTGGTATAAATAACTTTATTTTTTTTAACTTCCTCATTGAGTGTTTCATTCAGTCAATGAAGCATTTGATAGAAATAAGGGCTTGACCATTTTTTTTCCTCATGGCACTTCCTGACGCGGTCCAAATCTTTTTTTTTAGCAAAAACCCTTTTTTTTTGGGTTCATTCTTTGCCCCATGTTTTTAAAGGGCCCCAAACTGAAGATGGGTTTTTTCTTACATTAGGCAATCGCCCTCTAAGGCCTTTTTATATTTGGGGTTGTCGGGCTTGAATTTTAATTTGAATGCTTACAAAGCTTTAAAAAAACGACTTGCATCGAAACTTTAAGTTTTTTTCTCATAATTATATTTGATATGGTTGGGAAGTATATGGAATTCACGAATTTAGAATTAAATCAAAACCTTTTTTATTTTTTGAATTTTTTCTAAATTTCGTGAAAAAGTTTTAATAATGAAAAGGGTTTTAAATTTTGAAATGATTTTAAATTTTCAAACCTACTGAATTAATTAAGAAAACAGTAGGCATTATTTCGATTCAGTATGATTCCCGTAATCAGGTTACAGTGCAAACTCTTTGGGGTTAAAATGAATGTAAAAAAACAAAAATGTCCATCTTCGACAAAAAATTTAGCACGTTCTTCCCGGAAAGAAAAAAAATATGTGTAAAATTTCAGAACAAAGCTCAAAAACTGAGGGGCGTACAGACAACTAATTCGGATTCTTTTTTCGGGGTTTTAAAAAATTCGTGGCGTACAATAGATTTTGTTTCTCGCTTTTAAGCCAAATCTAAAAGTTGTTTTTTTTTTTTTTTATTTAAACCGGAAGTCCCACCCAAGGGAAAGACAAATGTATATAAATTTACTTTTATTTTCAAAAAATTTTCATATACGATGTTTTACAAGAATGTCCCTTTTTTCCCAAATCGCCCCCGCAAATTTTGTCATTCTTTTTCATTTTTTAAATTTTTTTTTGGGTTTCAAAAGCGTTTTGGTTTCTATGAATATTTTTAATTTTTTTCGGAAGTTATTTTTTTATTTTTTTTCTTGTATTAATTACAATTATACTATTATAAAATTACCCAAAATCTCTATTTTTCGTTAAAAACTAAATCGATTAATTTTTTTTCTACCCCCGGGTTTTCGATTCGATCAGTTGGTTTTTGCACACTGATTTGACAGATTTTTTTTTTCATTAAAATTTGAAAATTTGGGGGCAAATACGTATAATTAAGGGAGGGGTTTTTTAAAATTTAAAGAAATTCAAAAACATTAGCAATATTTAAAAACCCAAATAACTTCTGCAATTTTAAAACCATAGCCGCGATGATTTAAAATGAGTGGAAAAAACGATAGCAAAAGCGCCAACGCCGCTTGCGCTTACTTTCTACCATTCGAATATCCCGAGGTTCAAGATATTTTATTAAACCGGGCTTGTATGGTAAAGCCCTTTTGTAAGCGCAAAAAAAACCACAAAGAAAGTATACAACGTGATTTTTTTAAACTGCGTTAAAGGGAACCAATAGATTATTCATTTAACCAAACCCATGGGGGTATTAATTTTATGCCTTTTTTTGTGGGGTATTTTCTTTTTATACCGATTTCCCTTTACATTTGAAGAGGCTCATTGCTTGAAAGTCAAGACCGCCGAAACCGCAACTTTTCCACATGAAGATAATCAAACAAAAAAAACTCCTTTTCCAGATTTTATGAATGCTGTGAAATTCAAGTCATCAAACCTTAATTATTGGTTAAAAGTTTGCAGAGATGATTTCCACTCTTTTCATTTGTTTAAAATTCTGCTTCTTCGCTGATGATGTTTAGACCTCGGGCGTCACAATTACTTCTCCCCAAAAATGGGCACATTTCCTTATAATGGTCTCTTGTGAATTTTTTCATTACAACAGAATAATCCAAAGTTTGCAGACCGCTATTGGGGTATTCGTTGGATATAGTAAAATAGTGTTTGAATAAACTGAAAAACCTATACCTATTATGATTTTTCAGGCATTTTTCATTTACACTAAGGGGATGTTTCCGTTTTTGCACAAATGCAATAAAATTTTAGCTGAATTAACGGCCTAAAATTTGGGTAAATTTGTGATTAGCGCATCCTTTTTTATGCTTCAACTCATTGAATTGGCGCTTGGCACCAAGTGGTTGTCATAAGTTCTCGTTTTATCTAATGTTTTCCATTTTTAGCGTTTCGCTTGCGCTTGGAAGTATAAAAGTGAGTCACTTTACACATTTTTAGTAAATATTTTTTTATAATTTTTAACTTTTTTCTATACAAACTTTTTTACCCAAAACTTTTTTTTGCAAACTGAAGATCAGAACAAGTTTGTAATACAACTTTTATATTTGACCATTAGCTTAACAAAATTTTGGGCATAGATTATTCCCCAAAAAACGTGCATCTTCGAAAAAATTTTGTTAAATCAACATTTATCATATAGCTGCCATACAAATGATTTTCGAAGGTTTTCTTGTAGGGAAAACTTTTTTATTTTCTAATGCAATTCCACATAGACAAATAAATTTTTTCAGATCTTTTTAACTATACTAAGTGGCTTCAACCTGCTGAACAAAAACAAAAAAAAGATCTTTTTATACCATTTATGATACAAAAAAAAAATTTACGTTTTTATTGTTTCCTTTTTTTAAATTGTGCCAACATCCCAACTAAAAAATTTCAAGCTACAAAAAAAGTGTTATACGGAAGCCACATTAAGTGAAGCTGTTTTATTTATCGAATTTTTTTTTTAACTTAGACTACAAATTTTTATTAACCATGAAATACTTTTTTTAATTTTAATTTTTTATTTTAAAGGGTTTTGCAAATGCAAATATGCATTGTTTGAAATTAATTACGGAGCATAAGGGTTTCAAATTAACAAATGCTTTTGTATGAATATAATTGGCTATGAAAATTTTAAATATAAAACTTTGGGGTGTACAAAAAATTCAGCTGAAAATGCTAACAAGCTGAAATTTTCCCAAAAAAAATTTTAAAAACTAAAAAAAAAAATTCATTTTAGTTTTTGAATCCAATAACTTTACACAGCATTTTTATAAATTTAATCGTCAATAAAAATAATTTATTTTAAAAAAAAAAAAAAAAAAAGCGTATCTACCACATTCGTAGATATAATAATCGTATTCTCATTTTGATAATATAAAAAAGGGTTTTGTACAAAATCCATAGCATGTACATTATTTAAATATTTTTTTATTTTACTTAAAAAAGGTCATCGTTGATATTGTTTAAAGCAACTTAAAAAATACAGTGCATATACCAATCAAAGTCATCAGTAATGATGATTAAAATTCAATTTTTTAAGCTCTGCAATTCATATTGTTTTGGTTTTTTTTTGAAAACCCGTTTTT
>NW_026466092.1:0-14291 GCF_026875155.1 Cherax quadricarinatus
TCCCAGTTGTCCTTTTAAAAAGGGCCCCAAAAAAATTTGGAAGATTTTTTAAAGACTGTAATGACCAAGCACCCTTCTGTTCGGGAACAGTTAATGGACTTAATGTATCTACCATTTTACGAGACACTGGATGCACATGTATAGTCATTTCTGATAAAACATAAGAACATAAGAACGAAGGAACACTGCAGAAGGCCTACTGGCCCATGCGAGGCAGGTCCAAGTCTCCTACCGGCTTAAGCCAATGCACCCAACCTAGTCAGGTCAGGTCACATTGACTTAAGGGAGGAACACGGCAACCGACCTGTTACACAAGCTATCGGGTCTAACTCACACCCACCCACATCTACCATGTATTTATCCAACCTTTTTTTAAAAAGCTACACAACGTTCTGGCCTCTATAACGGTACTTGGGAGTTTGTTTCCACTCATCCACAACTCTATTAAAAACCATACTTTCCTATTTTCCTTCCTGAATCTGAAATTTCCAACTTAAAACCATTGCTGCGAGTCCTGTCTAGGCTAATATTTTCAGCACACTATTTACACCCCCTTTATTTATTCCTGTCTTCCACTTATACACCTCAATCAATATCCCCCCTAATTCTACGTCTTTCTAGAGAGTGCATTTTCGGGGCCCTTAGTCTATCCTCATAGGGAAGGTTTCTGATACATGGATCATCTTTGTCTCCTCCTTTGTACTTTTTCCAGAGAATTTATATCCATTCTGTAATACGGTGACCAAAACTGTGCAGCATAATCTAAATGGGGCCCTAACCAAGGATGTATAGAGTTGAAGAACAACCTGAGGACCCCTATTATTTATGCTTCTTGATATGAAGCCAAGGATTCTATTAGCTTTATTGCAAACACTTATTGCACTGTTGTCTTGGTTCAGATTTCTGCTAACGAGAACTCCTAAATCTTTTTCGCAATCCGTAATATTAAGATCTACATTTTTAGTTTATATGGGGCATGGTTTTGTCCTGTCCAACTTTTTAGAACTTTGCATTTGTCTATATTAAACTGCATCTGCCACTTCTCCGCCCCACTGCATCAGTCTTTTCAAATCTTCCTGGAGTGCTAAAATGTCCTCGTCAGAATGAATTCGACGGGCTTTTTTGGTGTCATCGGCAAAACTTGCCGATGTCGCTTTTATTGCCCTCATCTATGTCGTTTATGTAGTTTGTGAACAGCAGGGGCCCAACACTGACCCTGTGGAACACCGCTCGTGACGCTTCCCCACTCTGATTTCCCCCCATTTATGCAAACTCTCTGCTGCCAATTTGTCAACCATGCCTCTATCCAGGAAAAAATTTCTCCTCCTATTCCATGTGCTTTAATTTTCCTCAATAGTCTCTGAATGGGACCCTGTCAAAAGCTTACTGAAGTCCATATACACAAAAACATATTCATTACCATGATCTACCTCCTCAAATACCTTAGTGAAAAAAGTTAATAAATTCGTAAGGCAGGAACGCCCCTTTGTAAAACCATGCTGAGATTCGTTGATTAATTTATGCTTTTCAAGGTGGCTACGAACTGCCCCGGCAATTATTGATTCCATAAATTTTTCCCACTATGGAGGTTAGGCTTATTGGTCTATAGTTCGAAGCTAAGGACCTTCACCTGTTTTGAAAATAGGTATCACATTTGCCATTTTCCACTTATCTGGCACCATGCCAGTTTTGTAGTGATATGTTGAAAAGATTAGCCAAAGGTGTGCTAAGCTCCTCTTTACATTCCTTTAGAACCCTTGCATACATTTTCATCGGGGCCCTGGGGATTTGTTAGGTTTTAATTTATCTATTTGCCTAAGGACCATGTCACTTATGACCCTAATAGTGCACAGTTTATTATCGTCCTGTTTCTACATAATTTATCATTACTGGATATCGCTGGTATCCTCCTGTGTAAAAAACTGAGAGGAAGTATGTGTTAAAAAAATTCTAAAACATTTCCTTATCACGGGTTTCAGTGAGCGACCCGAGGAACTTTTAAAGTGGGCCAAATCTTGTCCCTGATCTTACTTCTGTATACCTGAAAGAATCCTTTTGGGTTAGTCTTCGATTCCTTGCAACTTTAACCTCATAATCTCTTTTGCTTTTCTAATTCCCTTTTTTATTTCTCCCTTTTAACTAAAATATATCGATTTCTTAATTGCCCCTTCCTCTTTGATTTGCCTATATATGCCTCTCTTTTGACCAATCAGATATTTTAATCTATTGTTCATCCATTTAGGATCATTTTTTTGTTTCGATTCCCTATTTGGAACATAATTTGACTGAGCAGCTAGAACTATGCCATGGAAAGCATCATATCGGCAACCATCACCACCTACCTGACCCTTAGTCAGTCATTCCAGTTCAGCCCACCTAAGTAATTTTTCAGTCCTATAAATCAGCCAAGCGAAAGTCAGGGACGGAACTTGTTTGCCATTATTAGGGGAATTCCATGATATGCTAAAATTGATTTGATTTGTGATCACTCTCCCCAAGCTCATCATTAACCTCAAGATTATTAATTAGTGTTTCCCTACTGGCAAGAACCAAGTCAAGGAGGTTATTTCCCCTAGTTGGCTCTGTCACAAACTGTTTTAAAAAACAATCCTGGATCGTATCAAGAAAGTCACCCGACTCTAAATTTCCTGTCAAATTGCTCCAGTCAAAACTGTCTATAGTTGAATCTCCCATTAGCACAACATTTTTGTATGTAGATGCCTTACGAATTTCGTCCCATAGAAGTTTACTGCACTCCCTATCAAGATTTTGGGGCCCTGTAAATCACACCCCCAAAATTAGTTTTTCTCGGCCCTCGAGAAGCTGTAACCAAACAGATTCATGGCTGACGCTTCCCAAAATTTTAATTTTCTTGTCTAACACAACAATTTAAATTGTCTCTGAAAAAATACATCGCTACTCCCCACCTTTCCTGTTGACCCTGCAGTGTGGAATAATTTTTTAGCCTTGTATGTGACATTTCAGAGGGCATCTCTCTATCTTTCAGATTGAGCCAGGTCTCTGTTATAGCAATAATATCTATGTTTCCTGCACTTCCAATTAATCTTAGCTCACTATCTTATTTCTAACACCCTGCTATTAGTATAGTAAACCTTAAGGGAGCTAGTCCCTTGCTGCCCTCTGCTGTCCCCCTTTGTTGCTGACCTGTTCTATTGTCTTTATTTATAACTTCATGCTGAATGCCTTTTATACATTTACTGTTTCCAACCCTAGTGTTTGCAACCTGCTTGTTTCCCACACACACCCATACCTCTATCTTCCCTCAGTTTAAAATCATAGGCATTTCACCAATGGCCTTCTCAATCGAGTCTGCAAGTGCTACCACCCCTGCCCCCGAGAGATGTACCCTATCCCTTGCATACATATCAATGTTTGCCATAAAAGTTGTTTCCCGTGTCAATGAATGGGATTGCAAGTACCTGCAGTATCTGTCTAGCCAGCAATTTACACCAATTGCCCTGACAACCATTCATTTCCTACTCCCCTTCTAGGCAAGATGCTACATATGATTTGGGGTCCCTCCCTTAGACTTAATGACATCTATAGCTGACCTGTACTTATCTAGCAGCTCTTCTCTCCTACCCTTCCCAATACATTTCCACCAGCACTGAGACAGATATGGGGCTTGTTCCCATTACCTGACATGATATTATCCCACCTGTTGACAAAGTCCCCAACACCACTCCAGGGAAACACACTCTATCTCTCATCTTCTTATTCCTATTACAAAAAGCACGGTCAACATATCTTACCTGAGAGTCACCAACCACAAGAATGCGCTTACCTTCATTAGCAGGGCAGTATACCCTTTCCTTCACTGGCCACTGAAGTACATTCATCCTGGAGAACAAGAAGCGATTTCCTACCTTCAGATCTTCACTCTTAACTTTCCTTTCTCTGATGCGCCCCCCCATTACTGTGACAACTCGCCACTTGTAGCAGGTGCGGGCTGCACCTCACTGCTGGTAGCCGTTGCTACCTCCCCACCTACAGCCTCCTCACAGTGAGAGACAGACTGCACCTCACTGCTAGAAGCCTCATTCCCCACATCTCCAACCACCTCACACTCTCTCCCAGGCCCATTGAGGTGGACCTTCAGCCTCCTAATCTCCTCCTGGAGAAGCAAGACCTCCTCCTTCAACTCTCCAACCTCAGTTTTTAAAACACTGCAGAAGCAAGCCATGCTTTGTAACCGTCCACGCTAATCCTGTTCCCTAACCTTAAAGAAACTCATTCCTCTGCTATACTTTCAGACTACTTGGGCCGTACAGACACTTTTCCTACCATCCGTTGTTACAATAGGTCTAAATGGTTCACAGGTTGGTCTGAAGCCGTACTAGCTCCCATCACTTCTTGCTCCGTACTAATAGGTAATGTAAAAGGTGCCATTCTTCCTTCTGAGATTGACCTTTCATCACCAAAGGTGGACATAAGCTTTTCAGATCTTCTTCCTGTAGAATCAGAGAAGCCCCTCGAAAGTTCAGATGAGACAATGTCTCGCAAGATTCATGTGGGATTAAAAACCTTGTGATACTCTCGAAAGCGGGGTTTAGTAGGATCACTGGTTCACTTGTTGATAAAATGAAGATATCTTTTTCCGAAAAACCATAAATGTCTTGATAGGGCCAGAAAAAACCCCCAAAGGTTTTCTTATTTCCCATCCTTGATTTTCCCTGATTTTCCAAGCCTTTAGATACATAAAAGGGGAAACTTTTTGTCAATTTACAACGTAATTCCCCTTTTCCTCTTCAGAATTGCCATAATCCCGCTAAACAAAATCAAGTTATCCAAAGGAAAAACTTTTCATAAAAAAATTTTTTGAATATTTTAAAAGGGAAAATTTGTACAACCCAGTTTTAAAATTTAAAATTTTTCAGATGAGTTTAATTTATTCCATTTTAGTTTTTTCCAAGTCAATCCCAGAGAATTTTTTCAAAAAATGGTTTCATAAACCTCCCCAGGGGCCGGAATTTTTTTCGCATCGTAAACCCTTTTAAAAAAAATTTAGGGAAACCTTTTTTTTGGCCAAAAATGTCCCAGATGTCCCCACCTATTGTAAAACGTGTCAATTTTGAACTTTTCATCCTCCCGAGGTCCCAAAGGCGAGTACCTATGGTCAAAATCCCAGTCTTTAGGGAAACCTTTTAAAAAGAGTAGCTTTTTGTTTATCTTTTGGCCCTTTATCTCCACTTTCGTCTGGGGGACATAGATATTATCAACTTAAATTGTTTTAGGCTTCGAGTTTCCCTGAAGCCTTTCCCCTTTAAAGACAAGGTGGCGGACCCCTTTTAAAACCCCTTTCTTCTCCCAGATTTGGGGCATCCCTGGGAAAAAATTTTTGGGCCCTGACCGTGGGACAAAAATTTCACACCCAAATTTAAAATGCAAATCAAAAACCAACTTCTGGGGATTTGAAGCCTCTCTTCACAACCCCTATCACCCCAGCTGAAAATGGGGGGTTTTGAGGCCAGCTTTTTCGTTCTCAATTCCTTTTTTAAAAGGAAACTTTGCTCCCTTAAACCAAAAGGATTTGGCCCAGGGAACCTACCCGTGCTTTTTTTGGCCTTTGGGGGGGGAGGGGGGAATTTTTCCAAAATGACTTTTGGGGGGGTTTTCCCCCCCTTTTTAAAACTTTCTATGGTAGACGGGCCGGGGGGGTTTACTGTCCATCCTTCATGACTTAGGGACTAATGAAAAGGAAAATGCTAGATTCAGTCTTCTTTTTAAATTTCCCCCCTTTCCCAAAAAATCCAAAAAACCTGGGGGGACCTCTTGCCCAAGGGCCCCATAAAAAAACCTATTTTGTTTCCCAAAAAGTCAGAGGAAATTTTTAAAAGTAGGGGAGAATTTTCCCGGGTTTTTTTGCCTATCAATTTAAAATAAATTATTAGTAGCATGGAAAGATCCAAAAAGTATAAAAAATTTGTGGGAAAAACTTTACTCCCCTCACAAAAGGGTAAAGGGGGAAAAAAAAGGGTTTTTCCCCCATATCAACATCCTTAAGAAAAAATTCCCGAAGAAATTCGGTTAACTCCCTTTTAATAACTTTGACTTAGTTTTTCCACAAGAACTTGTTTAAAAAAAAACTGAAGAATGTAAAGTGTTTTGTAATTGACACCTCTAAAACTTAGACATGATAAAGAACTACATGACGGTGCCTTTTTTGACCCCCGGGGCCCGAAACCCAAACTTTTAATATTAATGAATTTTTGAATGACCAAAAGAGACTTGAACACTTAAATGTGGGGAGTAACTTTTCAACGTCTTTATATTTTCCGGGTTTGTTCCCTCCAGGGTAGCCCCATAAGATTGATTTAAAGTGAAAAGCCCGATCCTATAAAAACGGAAATTTATACCATTTCCCAGTTCCCCCTTAGGGTTTGCTTTTGCCCGGAGGGGGTAGACAAATTATTAAAACTAAAGATCATTGAACCCTTCAATTTTCATTTTGTTCAAAAAGAAGTCAGGGTTTTAAAGGGAAGGAGGATAATTATATAGATTTTGTTTACTGATTAAAGAGGTCTTAAGGTTTTAAAACTCGGTGGGATGTGAGCCTATGCCCTTAATAGTAGCAAATCTACACAAATTTTATAAAACCTTTCCTTTTTTTTCAGAAATTGATTTTGGGCCCCGGGCCCATTTTTCAAAAAGAAATTGTTAGATCCTTCTTTAAGAAAGTAAAACCCGTTTTTCCTCACCCCAAAGGGGGGGACTGATGCAATATAGAATACCCCCTTGGTTTGGAAACGCGTGCTACCTACGTGAGATGATGAAAAAGATCTTGGGTAATATCCCAAATGTTTCAGTTTATTTTGATAATTTTTACGTAATGACATCCACGTGGGGCGAGCTTTACCCAAAAACATTAATCATCTTTTTAACGTGGGTTAGCTCACAGGGCCCTCATCCCAAGCCGAAAAAAATGTTTTCCTTGGGTATAACAAGATTTAGATATTTTGGGGGACTATCTTCTAAAAAATCTCGAAAGCCTCTCCCCAGTAAGATCAAAGTTTTAAATTAAAATTTTTAAATTTCCCCCAAAACCAAGAAGCCATGTGTAGCTTTTTTGGGTTTCTGTAAATTTGTTTTGCACATTTTTACCCCAAACCCTTACTGATCTTATGGGGATTTTCCTACCCCTTAAAAGTCTGGGGAAGGAACCTCTTGAATTTTCCCGGGACGTATTTGGGGAAAAAGGTTTAATGAGATTAAATTTTTTTTTTTCCGAAAGCCCCTTTTAAATTAAATTTCCCCGATATTAATAAAACATTTTTTTTAAAAAAACTGATGCCTCCCATATGGTTTTGATGCAGTGTTTTACAATACCATGATGGAAATCCCTTCCCTTTATGTTTCCTAAGCCAGAAATTTCCTTCCCGCAGAAAATGAATATACTCCACCGTAAAAAAGGGAATTTTGGGCCCTTTGTGGGGAATCCCCCAAACTTAAAATTTTTATTTGCGGGGAAAAAAAATTATTTTAGAAAGGGGAACCACAAACCTTTGTATCCCTTGGGAAACTTTTAAGGGAACCAACAGTCGCCTCTTGAGGGGAAATTGGCACCCCAGGTTTTTTAATTTCCATTTGTGTTATATCAAGGGTTTTTCACCCAATTATTTCTCTGACGGTTAATCGGGGACAGTCGGTAGAAATTTGTTCCCTTTTACGCGATTTCCCCCAAAAATGTTGGGGAAATTTTTTCCCCAAACCCATTCTTCTTATACTCCTTGAATATAAGTCTTGGTATGGGGGGAAAGGGGAGGGAAAAAATTCAATAGATAGGGATAGAGAGGGGGTATATAGTAAACCCCAAAATTTTTTCATTTCCGGCTACTTTTTAAGGTTTGGGTAAAATCAAGCTCCCGCTATTCCCACCTTTTTTTTTTCCCCCCCCCGAAAATGAATTTGGGTTTTACTCCGGGTGCTTGTTAAAAGGGGGTCAGTCAGCTTTCCCCCAAATCCCTTCCCCTCCTTCTTCCCCCCCCCCCCCAAAAAAAGACGTGTGGGGCTTCCCGGGCCAAAAATAAACACTGGGCTCCCCAGGGTCCCCCGACTTTCGTAAAAACATGCCGCCTTGTATTCTAGTTTGGAATTTTTTGGGTTGGGAAATTCACTTTTGACCAATAATAAACTTAGTTTCTTTCCCGCCCTTTTCTCTAGGTTGGGCTTTTTTAATAATCACCACGTCTTTTAGGTATTGGGACTTATCATGGAGATGATTTCCCTTTAAACAGTGGGTAAACCCATCTTTTCCGTTGGATGACAGAGCAGGTCACCCGTTAATTTAAAGAGGGAAAATTGGGAAGGAGACGGACTAACGTCCTAGAATTCCCCATATTGGATTTAATTACCTGTGCAACCCGAATTGGGGGAAAATTTCGGGGGTAAAACCCCCCATCAATTTCAGTGGTTTAAAAAACCCCGCTTTCCTCCCCATCGGGGTTAAAAAATTCAGGCCCTTTCTGTGGGAAAAACGAACCCGGGGGGTTTTTAACCCCCACCCCGACCACCCCCCAATCATCAGCCAAAAGGCTAAATTTTTAAAACACAGTGCAAAAACCCCCAGAAAACCCCTATATATATTAGCGTTTTTAATTCAGTTTTTTTTAATTTTTTTAATTTTTTAAATTTTTTTTTAATGAGGTTTTAAATTTTCCTATTTAAGTGTTTTTTATATTATATTTTTTATATAAAAAAGTGTTTATGTTTTTCTGTTTTTTATTTCTTTTTCTATTCATTAAAATTTTCCGAGGAGGAGCCAGCCTGGGTAAACTGTCTAAAATTTTTACAGGGCTGAGTAAAACCCTTTACAGCTTGTAAAGCCTGAGAGAAACTGAAATGATTAAAAAAACGGCGAAGGAGGGCATAAAAGAAGAGGCGCCGGGGCACGCGTGCCGCACCACACACAACCCCACACCACACCCCACACCAAAAAAAAAAAGGGTCTTAATTGGAGTGGGGGGCGAGGGGTTTAAAATTCCCAGGTAATTTAGAGGATAGAATGCCAAAAGAATTAATGGGGGTCTTTTAAAATGGGGTTAAAAAAGGGGTCTTAATTTTAAATATTTACATGTTAAGAAAAGAATAAAGAATACGATAAAAATTCTTTTTTGCGGGTCAAGAAGTTTGGGATTAGTGATGAAAAAACAAGACTGAAGATAACTGTTTCAGGGGCCCATTAACATGGACCCATTAACCCCCCTTTCCCCGAGAAACTTCTGAAAAACCCTGAAAGGAAAAAGTGAAAAAAAAAAAGTCCTCAAATTTTTTGAGGGGGAGGGTTTCCTTTGTCTTTTAGAAGACTTGAAAGGGGCCCCTCAATGAAAAATACCCGATTCATTTTTTTGAATTACATTTTTTCTATTACCATGTAAAAAAGAAAATAATTAAATTTCCAAAGAAAAGTTTTTAAAGACATCTTGCTTATATGTGATTACCACGAAAAAAACATAGTTTTTGAGGGACCGGGGGAAAAGGAAAATTATTGGTTCAATTTTGTAAAAACCTGCTTTTTAAAAACTTAGCTGTGAAATACTTTACTCAAAGAAATCGTAATGGGCACGATTGAAACAAAACCTTTCCACAAAGGGGGGGGACCGAACCCGCGATCAGAGAGTCTAAAAACTCCAGACCGTCACTTAGCCACTGGGGCCCCGCCAGCCCCAATAAAATTCCTCCAAATTGGTAATTTTAAAAAACACATACCTAGTTGGGTTTAATTTTTATTGTGGCTTAGCTTGGGGCCCAGTGGGTAACGCGTCGGTTCCCGGAGTTTTTGGGCTAGACCAAAAAAGCCCCCAATTTAAACAATTAAAAGCTATGTAACAATTGCAAAAAAGTAATTTTAGAGGGGGGGGAAAGGGAGGTTAGGCAAGAGCTAAAACTAATGTAAAAAGGCCTGTGGGTCAGGCGAGTGTCCAAGGAGGAATTATGGGCGGCTAAGAGGAAATCTCCAAACATAGTGCCTTCACTGCAAGATTGGGATCATTTATGTTGGAGTGGTGGGGCTAGACCCCGTTTTAGCGCAAAAAAAAAACCTGGTTTTTTTGGAGGGCGCCCCAATCTCGAGTTTGCGGGGGAAAATTTAAATTTTAAAAAAATTATCCCCGTTTTGAACGGGCTTGAAGATGCGCACTCGCATCACAGTATACATCACTTATTCCCCACAGTAAACCCCGATAAGCATGGGGGCCTACCGAAGCTAGTCGTTATTTCCCCCTAAAACCCGAACACCAAGACTTTTTATCTCATTCCTGTAAAAAGCCTGGGCCTTCAAAAAGACCTGAGAATTTTAACTGATTTTAGGCAAGCAAATTTCCCCAGAGAAAACTTTTTAATTTTAGTGGTCTACCCAAATTTGGGGAAGAAGCTCTTACCAAAAATTTATGTTAAATCTCATTCCCTTTGGGAAAATTTTTTTCCCCTTTATTCATGAAACACTATCACACTGCACTTAAAAAAAACCCGATTCCCACACCTTTAGGATATAGAATTTGTTTCACACAAATTATGAGAGGGCAGGGGAAAAGGGATTTTAAATATTTCCCTTTATATGGTTTGTTCCCCAAAGGGTGGTTGAGTTGTTACTCTTCTCTGTATCTACTTAATTTGTGTACATCTTTAAAACAATTAGGGGACCAGAGCTAGGGAAAATTTAAAATTTTTTAAGGGGAATAGCCCTTTTATAGGGTGAGGAAGAACCAGTTGTGAGGGTTGGGGGGAAATTTCGTGGGGTAGTGAGAAAAATTAAAAAGGGGTTTTTAAAACAGGTGGGATTGATAGGATAAAGATAGAAATTTTAAAAAACAGGGGGGGGATATAGTTTTTTTAGGGTCAGGGGTTTTTTTTTTTAATAAAAGTATGGAAGAGGGTAAGGGACTTGGGACTGGCAAAAGGGCATGCAAAAGGGTTTTTTGTTTAAAAAGGGGAAAGGGGTAAAAAGAGGTAAAAAATTTTGTGGAATTTAAAATTTTTGAGTATACCCGGTAAAGTGTATGGTAAGTTTTTAATTGAAAAATTAAGAGTAGGAAGGAGAGCAGGGTAGCAGATGAACAAGGGGGCTTTTGGAAGGGTAGGGAATGTGTAGACCAAATTTTTTTTACAGGGGGAAACATAGGTAAACAGTATTTAATAAAGTAAAGAGGTTTTTGTGGCATTTGTGGTTTTGGAAAAAAAGCGTTTGTGGGGGGTTTAGGGGGACAATGTGCCAAGTTGCAATGTTGAAAATGGAGGTAGGTTATTGAAAGCAGTAAGGTCTTTGAGAATAGTGAGGGGGAGGTTAAATACGAGGGGAGAAAAAATAGGCCTTTCACAGGAAGTTGATTCACCATAGTTGTTCGATTTATTTAAATGGGTGATAAAAAAGTGAATGCCGTGTGTTGGCATTAGGTGTGGGGTTTAAAAGATAAAAGAATTTTTAAAACATGTGGGAGATCAATTTTTTCTTTGCTGATGACATGTGCTTTTGGGGGAAATTTTGAAGAGAAATTCGCAAGATTGGCTGATGAGTTTGGAAGGGTAAAGTAAAAGAAGGAAAATAAGTGAATACAGGAAAAGGGTGATGAGGGGTAAAAAACATAGGTAATGGAAGATTGGATATCAGATTGGAGGGGGAAAAGTATGGGGTGGTGTAGTATTAAATCTGAGAGTGGAGGGGGCGCAGTGGGGCTATGAAAGATGAGGTAATCAAGAAATGACGATGGGAAAAATGCGAGTGGTGCATGAGGAGTCTTGGAGAAAACTTTTCCCCTGAAAGAAGAGGTAAATTTCAGAGTTAGTTTACCAAGCTCGTGTGTAGGTGGCTGGGTGGGGAATGTTGCAAAAGGGAAGGGGGAGAGGCAGTGGAGATGTCATGTCTGAGGGGAATGTGTGGTGGAAATAATGCAGAGAATCAGTAGCTTGGGATTAGAAAGGGGGTGCGAAATGACCAAAAATATTTTCCAGAGGGCTGAGGAGGGTTATTAGATGGTTTTTAATGTAGAGAGAAAATAACGAAATAAAAGAATTTGAGAGTGTAAAATCTGTATGGGGGAAGGGGGGTAGGGGTCGGGGGAGGGTAAAGGTGGTTTTTTGTGCTGGGCTTTAACCCAGAGCGTGCGTGGCGTGTTAGATAGGAGCATATAGAGGCAAATAGTTTTTAGGACTTGAAAGGAAATCAACAGGGTGGAGATGGGAAGTACATTTCCTGCACTCTGAAGGAGAGGTGTTATTGTTTTTAGTTTTATAACCGTTTGTGTAAGCATGCCGTCTCCCACTTTGCCTTGGTGGGAGACGGCCGATGTGTTAATAAAAAAATGTGAAAATCGATCATAGACGATGAATATCTTTCTAATTTCATGTTATCTGCAAAAATTTGTAATTTTGAGTGAAAGTTCACAAGGTTCATACAACTATGGGGACCTCAAAAACTCCAGTAAATTTGTCAAGCAGGCTTTTTTTGATTCGATAAATTGTAATGACTGTCGAAAAAAAAATGGCTACATGGATTTGAGCTCTCCGTGCGGAGATTTTTTTTACTGCAAAAAACCATAATGGTTTTAGTTAAAAATAAAATTTACAAGAAAATAACCAACGTTTCTCCTAATCATGGTTTTCTTGATTAACCCACAGATAAAGTAAAACTAACAGGGTAGAAACTGAAAGGGACATGTTCCCGTTACCTTGTATAATACTGGAATAACTTTAGTTTGTTTCCACTCAAAAGGATAATTATGCTTTCACAGTTGAATGTTGAGTATAAACATAAAACGGGTTTAAGCAAATATATACATAGATTCGTTATTTTGTCCTTCCTGTGGATTTACACTCAGTTTTTTCTGCGTACTTTGAAAGAAAATTTTTATATTTTGGGTTCCAATCATGTGTAGTGGGTAAGTTTTATTCTAGCAAAAGTAGTTATGTAGTCAGGGTTTATTGTTTTTAAATTTGCTGAAATAAACCCGAAACAACATTGACAAGGTTACATATTTACTAATTTCTCCTAATTGTTTTATCTCTATTAGAGTCCCTATTCCGATTATATGTTTTTTTTGGGGCTTTTTTACATTTTTAGAAACTAAATTAATTTATTATCCTCTAATATGACATATCATTACTTTAAATATTAAAATCTTTCGAAATAAACACCTCAATCCTCAGGTTTTTTGGGACATAACATTATGTAATATTGCTACTCCTATATTGGTCCTTTGTCTCCATTAATCTCACTAAAATGCCCTTTAAAAAAGTGAAGTGCTCTATAATGCACTGCACTATCCATCTGTAATTTAATAAACAGCAGCTTACCCTAAGCTCTACCTCCAATCTTCTTACACTCCCCCCATCTTATCTCTCATTCTCTCTTTCTCTCTCTCTCGAGATTACATAACCAGGAAAATGGACGGGGATTTGAAAACCCTCGTCGTTCGCCTTGAACACAGCAGGTCAAGGACTGTACCACGAGCTACAAGGTTTTCAATAGGAAGGTTTCCAGACCCCTTCTGTGATATGGCTGTATCATGGCCATCACGTGTGACCTAACTGTCCCTTCCCACAGCCCTTAAAAGCTTTTTACCAATCAGAGCTACATAGTCTATAAACTCAAGTCATAATGAGCTACAGTCAATGAATAAAAAGGGAAAAATGAAGAGGAAAATTGAGAGTTGGTTCTAACACGTAGAAGGTCAGCGGTTTTGTCACTGAGCTACGAGGCTTTCAATGGGAAGGGTTTTATAGACAGCATCATGTTACATACCTGTCAGTTTTTATCAGCTGTGGCCCAACGTTTCCCCTTCCCTCAGCATTAGGAAACTGCCCCAAATACATTAATCACGCGTGTTACTGTGTTCCACTTGGTCTTCATTTGTCTGCGAAAATTAATTCTTGTGGATTTTTTTCTTGAAAGATAGCTATCCCATTGACAAATTTTTTCAATAAGTATTTAAATATTTCCCGAAAAAAGTTCTCAAAAACAAACCTCTTAAGATTCAGTGTTAGTAAACACTGTTCAAAAGTAATAGTTACCCAGGAGATAAATGTATTCAGAAATTTAGGAGTGGATGTGTCTATGTAAGATGAGGTAGACGTTTCGCCATCCAGTTTGCGTTATCAATACAAGAACAATGTGTAGACAGTAGAAGTATGCAAAAAAAGACGAGGTAATCATATGGGGACTGATTATGTCATCTTTGTAGACACTTCCGTCTTCACATTTTGTCTTGTACAAATTGATAAAGCTATGGTGGCGAAACATTACAAATTAAAAAATACTAAGTTCTTGTGTGTTGTATTCT
>NW_026466093.1:0-14288 GCF_026875155.1 Cherax quadricarinatus
TAGATCCTTGTAATCTTGGGTCGAAATGCTGGGTCGGCTTAATAAAGGGTCAAGGGTCATCTTGAGTGTAGAGAAGGAGCATTGGTATCCTTTTACATTTGTAAACTTGTTGACTTTCTGTCGTGTAAGTTATCGTACAAAGTGTCGACATTCATGGTGGGTTCTTGTTCAGGAGTCGTATAAAAAGTTTGTCTTTTTGCAGTGCAGGTATTGATCTCGATGTTGGTCTTCTGTATAAACGTCGAGTGATGACTGGAGAGGTCTTTGTTGGTTGTTGCAGCATTGAGAAGGTTCTTTCACATGTTGGTGTCTCCACTAGAAGTGTGTAGAAGACTGTGGTAGAAATCGTGGCTTCTGATTGGGTCCACATGAGTAGTGGTGGAGGTGGAGGTGAAGAAGTACGCACGCCACGACGCGCCAATCGACGAGTAGAAGGCGACGACGAATAGGCGTGCGTAGTGCTTGACTTGGATGTTATCAGGTGAACGTTGATTGGTAGGATTCAAAAATGGATGCGTCGTCATTGTCAATTATTAATTCCCTTTTTCCAAGTCATCTGGCGCTTCAAAACTAACGATCTGTCGATTATTTTCAAAATATTCAGCTGATGTGTGGACTTGCAGGAAGTTTTAAATGATGGCATGTGTTGATAGTGCAAGAAGTTTCATTGTAGTCGTGTTGAAAGAGCCAGGTTTTGCAGCATTTTTGCATGTGGGCAACATCATGCAGTAATAGAATTTGTATAAATATCATCAGGTGGAGGTTGGGTAGTGAGAGGGGTGGAAGACGACTGTTGAGTAGCTTGTAGAATCTTGGACGTTGTAAGATTGAATCTTGGGCAATTGCACGTATGTAGGAGATGTTTCAGATACCTCTTGGTTCTACCTTTAGTTTCTTAGAAAGGATATCCTTTCCGCACTGGAACATGGCTGCAAGAGTATGGTGATTCCAACATCTTCAGTTGATGCAAGTGGAGCAGGCAGTGGAAGTGCAAGAACGAAAAATCGTGTCCTGCAGACCACAGGTGGAACATATCTTCTTATTCTTCACGCGGCAGTCGGCCAGTAGAGTGACTGTACGAGTAACATGGTCCATAGCAAAGGGTGTTAGTAACGTATGAAGCGTTCAGGTACAATCTGTCGAGGGTTGATGTAGTAGTAAGAGATGGCCAGGCCATCCGACAGTGCACTGGTCGCCATGGTAACGTCCAGAATGTGACCTTGAGCATTGAGGAAGCGTTTGGAATCTTCACTACAGTGTCAATCTTGGCCCAGGTGTTGAGGTCTTCAAGTGATGTAGTATTTCCTGGATTGTCATGTTCGTGATCAGCTTGTCAAGACGTTTCATAAACACTGAACGTTTTGCAAGCATGTATGGTGACGTAGAGATGGTAAAGCCTCGGTCTTCTAAGGTCTTCATGGCAGTAGGTGTAAGCACCTTGTCAGCTTCAGTATCATCGAGAAAAGTGACGATGAAAGCTTCCTTCAGGACGTGATATTGGAGAACTTTGCGTGCAGACAAGTGTTGAGAGAAGCTGCAAGCTCAAGCTTCGTGGCGTCATCGACGACAGCAGACTTGGGCTTAATTCTCACACGATGAGACATCGTGGAGATGGTAGAGGTTCCCCTCCCCAACGGGGATCGTAGGATACTGTGCAAGTAAGGAGAGCTGCTATGACCTGCCAGGGCGAGAGTCAACAGCAGAATAAGTAAAGATTACCCTGGAGATGAAGTGCCAAAATGTAGTAATGTATTGGGTTTAACTTGGGATACTGAGAGAAATTTTGTTAATGTTAAAACCTAATAATTACAGTATGCCCAATAAATTAACTAAGAGAGTCTTGCTTGCTGAAGTTTCCAATGTTTTGATCCACTAGGTTTAGTGTCACCCCTTACTATAAGAGGGAAATTATTAATACAGAAGCATGGAAACTTAAATGTGCTTGGGATGAAATTCTACCTGAGGAATTCATTAACAGTGGGATGAATTAATTGGTGATTATGAGAAAATTCCAATGTTGGAGTTCCCACGCCAGGTGGCCAATCCAAATGGGAAAAATGTGCTCCACATTTTTTGTGATGCTTCAAAATTGGCATATGGAGCAGTTGCTTATCTTCAATGTAATAGTGTTATTTCTCTTATGTCTAAGGCTAAAGTGTCTCCAATTAAATCATGTACCTTGCCTCAGTTGGAATTAACAGCCATTTATGTAGGTGTCAAATTAGCTAATTATATAAGAAATAAGTTGCAGGAGATAAATATTAGTGACACTGTAATTTGGTCTGATAATGAGGTATCCTTACAATGGATTCGTAATGGAAACAGTAAAATTGTGTATGTACAAAACAGAGTCGCTGAAATTAATCAGATGCAAGAGAAGTATAGCAGTTTGGGTCAGCATATGTTAACATTTAATCATATACCTGGTGAGGAGAATCCAGCTGATTTCTTGTCTCAAGATTTACCTTATGCTAAATTTGTAAATGCAGTATCATGGTTTAAAGGACCGAGTTGGTTGGTAAATAAAGCTGATTGACCTGTACAAAAGGCGTATATTGCTCCTGTTGAAACTACTGTGACCACCGTTCCAATAGTTTGTCCTCCCTTAGCCATTGATATAAATAGGTATTCTTCTTTACTCAAACTAATCAATGTAACTAAGTTGGTGTTTAAATTTCTAAACAAGATGAATATCTCATATAAGTTTTCACATCCTCTTGAATATTGGATAAAAAGGGTACAAGAAGAAATCTATGGAAATGAGATTAAAATTGATGATGGAAAGAAAAATTGTGAAAGGTTCCATAATAGAGAAATTGGGGCTGTATTTAGAGAACAATGTAATTAGGTGCAGAGGTAGGTTACAAAATGCTGAATTGGGTGATTATGCTAAACACCCTATCTTACTGCCCAAAACTCATCATCTAACAAATTTAATTGTTCTAAATGTCCATAAAAATGTAATGCATGGTGGGGTACAAGATACCTTAAATTGTATTAAGGAAACTTTCTGGATTCCACAAGGACGGCAAAGTGTAAAAAGGGTGATTAAATCTTGTGTAATATGTCGCCGTGTGGATGCCAGATCCTATATGTACCCAGGTCCTCCACCACTGCCAAAGGATCATGTACAATTAGTGAAACCATTTGATGTAACAGGTTTAGACTATAGTGGTCCAATAATTTTAACAGGTACTTCAGATGGTGTTCCACTGAAAGTGTATGTTTGTTTGTTCAGACTTTGCAAAAGCCTTCGACAAGTGTGACCATGGCGTAATAGCGCACAAAATGCGCGCTAAAGGAATAACAGGAAAAGTTGGTCGATGGATCTATAATTTCCTCACTAACAGAACACAGAGAGTAGTCGTCAACAGAGTAAAGTCCGAGGCAGCTACGGTGAAAAGCTCTGTTCCACAAGGCACAGTACTAGCTCCCATCTTGTTCCTCATCCTCATATCCGACATAGACAAGGATGTCAGCCACAGCACCGTGTCTTCCTTTGCAGATGACACCCGAATCTGCATGACAGTGTCTTCCATTGCAGACACTGCAAGGCTCCAGGCGGACATCAACCAAATCTTTCAGTGGGCTGCAGAAAACAATATGAAGTTCAACGATGAGAAATTTCAATTACTCAGATATGGTAAACATGAGGAAATTAAATCTTCATCAGAGTACAAAACAAATTCTGGCCACAAAATAGAGCGAAACACCAACGTCAAAGACCTGGGAGTGATTATGTCGGAGGATCTCACCTTCAAGGACCATAACATTGTATCAATCGCATCTGCTAGAAAAATGACAGGATGATAATGAGAACCTTCAAAACTAGGGAGGCCAAGCCCATGATGACACTCTTCAGGTCACTTGTTCTATCTAGGCTGGAATATTGCTGCACTCTAACAGCACCCTTTCAAGGCAGGTGAAATTGCCGACCTAGAAAATGTACAGAGAACTTTCACGGCGCGCATAACGGAGATAAAAAAACCTCAATTACTGGGAGCGCTTGAGGTTTCTAAACCTGTATTCCCTGGAACGCAGGAGGGAGAGATACATGATTATATACACCTGGAAAATCCTAGAGGGACTAGTACCGAACTTGCACACGAAAATCACTCACTACGAAAGCAAAAGACTTGGCAGACGATGCACCATCCCCCCAATGAAAAGCAGGGGTGTCACTAGCACGTTAAGAGACCATACAATAAGTGTCAGGGGACCGAGACTGTTCAACTGCCTCCCAGCACACATAAGGGGGATTACCAACAGACCCCTGGCAGTCTTCAAGCTGGCACTGGACAAGCACCTAAAGGCAGTTCCTGATCAGCCGGGCTGTGGCTCGTACGTTGGTTTGCGTGCAGCCAGCAGCAACAGCCTGGTTGATCAGGCGCTGATCCACCAGGAGGCCTGGTCACAGACCGGGCCGCGGGGGCGTTGACCCCCGAAACTCTCTCCAGGTAAACTCCAGGTGTACTGCTACTAGAGCAGTTCATTTAGAAGTGGCACAGGACTTGTCTGCAGAACAGTTTATACAGCTGTTTCGAAAATTTGCAGCTAGGAGATCCTGTCCGAGATTGATGATTTCGGATAAGGCCACAAATTTTGTAGCAGGTGCTCAACATTTGATTGAGTTAAATAATAATAACGATGTTCAATCTCTCTTAATCCAATGAGGGTGTACCTGGAAATTTATTACTCCTAGAGCTCCTTGGCAGGGGGGCTGTACGAAAGACTTATAGGCACAGTGAAGCGGTGTCTCCGTAAAGTACTACACCGGAAGAAAATTAATTTGGAAGAATTCCGTGCAGTGTTAGTGAAGGCGGAAAATTGGATAAATAATAGGCCTCTCGTACATGAGTGATACACCTGAGGCAGATGTATTAACACCTTCTCACCTATATGTGGAAGGAAATTGGAAGCTGCCCTGTCTATAGAGATAATCCGGAAGAAAGTGATGATTACAATGATGCAGCAGTGTTGTGTGATAAATTTAAAATGTTAAATAAAGTAATTGATCATTGGTCTAATGTGTTGCGGAAGGAATATCTTCTTACACTACGTGAACACTTTTATGGTGCGACAGAGGCAGTAAATCGACAGAACATTCAACCAGGTGACATTGTGTTGGTTGATACTGAACAACATCGAACACTGTGGCCTCTGGGCAAAGTATTGACATTGTACCCAGATGTGCAAGGTGTTGTCAGGAATGTCAAAGTGTTGTGTCGTGGCCAGGAAAGTTTATGCACAATTAATAAATTGATTCCCTTGGAATTAAATGGTATGCAATCAAACGTAAATGAAAATCTGAGGGAAAGTGACACGAGTGATATTGATAGATAACGCTGACCAAGTGATTGCCGGAAGATGAATTGTAATAAGACCTACCAGGAGAACAGCCACTCAAGCCAGAGTAAAGTCCGAGGCAGCTACGGTGAAAAGCTCTGTTCCACAAGGCACAGTACTCGCTCCCATCTGTTCCTCATCTCATATCCGACATAGACAAGGATGTCAGCCACAGCACCGTGTCTTCCTTTGCAGATGACACCCGAATCTGCATGACAGTGTCTTCCATTGCAGACACTGCAAGGCTCCAGGCGGACATCAACCAAATCTTTCAGTGGGCTGCAGAAAACAATATGAAGTTCAACGATGAGAAATTTCAATTACTCAGATATGGTAAACATGAGGAAATTAAATCTTCATCAGAGTACAAAACAAATTTTGGCCACAAAATAGAGCGAAACACCAACGTCAAAGACCTGGGAGTGATTATGTCGGAGGATCTCACCTTCAAGGACCATAACATTGTATCAATCGCATCTGCTAGAAAAATGACAGGATGGATAATGAGAACCTTCAAAACTAGGGAGGCCAAGCCCATGATGACACTCTTCAGGTCACTTGTTCTATCTAGGCTGGAATATTGCTGCACACTAACAGCACCTTTCAAGGCAGGTGAAATTGCCGACCTAGAAAATGTACAGAGAACTTTCATGGCGCGCATAACGGAGATAAAACACCTCAATTACTGGGAGCGCTTGAGGTTCCTAAACCTGTATTCCCTGGAATGCAGGAGGGAGAGATACATGATTATATACACCTGGAAAATCCTAGAGGGACTAGTACCGAACTTGCACACGAAAATCACCCATTGTGTACCTCTGTAATCTGTAAATACCTTTGTAACTTGTCATGATTGTGACTAAAAACCTACCTGGAGTTCATTACCTTTGTAAATTGTGAGTTCATTACCTTTGTAAATTGTGAATTCATTACCTCTGTAACTTGCTAGCTATCAAAACTTTGAGGCCCAGTCCCTGGACCAATTATGTACCTCTGTAATCTTTTGACTACCGCCCACAGGATGGGTATGGGGTGCATAATAAACATATTAAACTAACTATTAACGAAAGCAAAAGACTTGGCAGACGATGCACCATCCCCCAATGAAAAGCAGGGGTGTCACTAGCACTTTAAGAGACCATACAATAAGTGTCAGGGGGCCCGAGACTGTTCAACTGCCTCCCAGCACACATAAGGGGGATTACCAACAGACCCCTGGCAGTCTTCAAGCTGGCACTGGACAAGCACCTAAAGTCAGTTCCTGATCAGCCGGGCTGTGGCTCGTACGTTGGTTTGCGTGCAGCCAGCAGCAACAGCCTGGTTGATCAGGCTCTGATCCACCAGGAGGCCTGGTCACAGACCGGGCCGCAGGGGCGTTGGCCCCCGGAACTCTCTCCAGGTAAACTCCAGGTAAAGGAAGGAGTAATTTGAGTCGTTTAGCAACGAACTCTGGCCGGCCGCAGTGTGGAAAATACTGTATATATTTTCCAGAATACAGTAGTTATATGTAAATAGATGGCCATACTGTATTTAATAAAAATTATGTTATAAAAAATGGGAAGCTCTGCGGCTGCGCAGAGGAGACTCGCCATGTTTGAATTGAGTCAACAAAAAAGTTAGTGAATAATGGGAAGAGTTTTTGTGCTCTAGAGGTTAAAATTGGGCTGACACTTCTCAAATAGGAGCCGAAATTGTTGGATGTGCATCCCTGCATAACTTAAGATATCAGGCGACTGGACAAGACAGCTCCAGGAGCCTCAGATAAGTCTTAATTTGTAACTCTGGCCAGTGTTATTTTTCATAGACAGACAATGAGGTTTTTTTGAGTATGACATTTGCAATTATAGATCTAGAGTAACTTGTGGGTAGGACAGTTGTAGGTATCGAAGGGAGACATTTTTGTGACCTAGGTGTCCCAAAACAGCAGTGCCTTAGTGTGCGCAACAAGGCCAACAGATTACTTGGATTTATCTCAAGAAGTATAAGTAACAGAAGTCCAAAGTTATTTTACAGCTCTATACATCACTAGTGAGGCCTCATTTAGATTATGCTGCTCAGTTTTGGTCCCTTATTACAGGATGGATATAGACTCATTAGAGAACATACAGAGAAGAATGACTAAAATGATTTACTGTGTAAGGAACCTCCCGTATGAAGATAGACTCAAAGCCTTAAATCTCCACTCTCTGGAGAGGCGTAGAATGAGGGGAGATATCATTGAAGTGTATAGTGGATGACGGGCATAAACAAGGGAGATATTAATAAAGTACTGAGGGTGTCGAACCAGGTAAGAACCAGGAATAATGGATTTAAGTTGGATAAATTTAGATTTTAGAAAGGACATAGGTAAGTATGGTTTTCTAACAGAGTTGTAGATGCGTGGAACAGTCTTCCAGTGGGGTGATAGAGGCTAGGACCTTGGGTAGTTTTAAGAAAGAGAAATGGACAAATATATGAGTGGGAGGGCTGGGTTTGATTGGTGTCATTGGGTAGGGAGTTTTTCTGGGGAAAGCTTTAGGTAGTAGTCGTTTTGAAGGACCTGCGTCGCAGGGGCCCAGTAGGCCTTCTGCAGTGTTCCTCCATTCTTATGTTCTTAATTCCTACTTGTCTGTGTAACCTTGATAAATAAAAAATTAAATCTTTGTTACCATTTACTGGTATGTACCTTATGATTACATCCAGATATATGTAATTTTCCACAAGGCATATGGTCACTGTCTTGAACACTATGTGCTTAATTGTCCATTATTGAGGAATACAGAGCAGACAGTATAATAACCTATGTGACATGTCAAGATATCTTATTAATGAAAATAAGATACCAGATATACTAAGCAAATTTCCAAAATTTTGCTTGTAACAGATAAGTGAACTGTAGATATGAAGATATAAATCCATATGTATTCCTTTTAACCCCTTTTGGGGCCTATTTCCTAGGCCTTTCGTGTATCCATATTGCTCTTGTTCTACCGTCCACAGGAATAGTATGGGGTGCACAATAAAACTAGCCAGCCACTTCAGTGGCAAAATCTCTGAAGAGTCCTGAAAAAAAAACATGAGCCTGAAGAGAGAGGGAGACAAATGTTTCCGCATGAAATACAACGCGACATGCATTTTGCTCTTAGTCTATAAAATTTAAACATTATTTTTCTCTCTTTTATTGATGAAATATATAGAAAGCATTACTTGTAGGTTTTTATAGGTGAGTTACTCCTGGAAAGTGTAGGGGTGGTAATGAAGGTGTCATGGCCACCGACAGGCTGGTAGGTGAGGGTGAGGTAGTGCTGTATTTTTATCTTAATTATCCTCCAGGATGCCGCCTGTGGAGGGTCCTCCCCGTGAAAGGGGGAGAAGAGAAAGTAGTGGGCTTTATTTATCCCCCACCAGAAGTGCGCAGTATCCTTTGATTTTTTATGTAATTGTTTATTTAATGTTAAGGTGCCAGTAATGTTATGTATAACATTGGTTTTCTGAGTAACCCTGTGTGTCATGTACCCTCAAGTTGAGTTAATTACTTTATTCAGGTACAGGTACACATAATTGCAGTTAAATAAAATATCATACATAGCAGCATATGTGTAGATTACCTAGGATAACCCAAAAAACATCAGTGACTTGTTTCCGTTGTAAAGTATGTATGGTGCTCCCTGTAGATAAAAGGTTTATAAAACCCCACGCTCATAAACCCCTGCAACACTTTGAGGAAACGTTTCGCTCCACAGTGACTTAAATCAGTCCTATACAAAGAAGATTGATGGACAGATTACATCGACTCCCGGCAGAGGGACTGAAAACTACAAACTCCTGATAGTCACCATTCTTTTTGGGTTAGGAAATTGATGAAGAGAGAGTCAAGATTTTCTTTGGCATTTTAACCCTGCGGGGTTAGCCACCCAGGATATCCCAAGAAAGCCCGTGTGGCATCGAGGACTGTCTGTCATATTTCCATTGGGGTCCTAAATCTTGTCCCCCAGGATGCGACCAAAACCAGTCAACAAACCCAAGTAACTATTTGCTGCGAGGTGAAAATGACAACAGGTGTAAGGAAACATGTCAAAATGTTTCCACCCCACTGGGAATCGAACCCGGGCCCTCCATGTGTGAAGCGAGAGCTTTAGCCTCCGGGCCACTGTGTGGCAAAACGTTTTGCCAATAAAAAATACCCAAGTGTTTCATGTGTGTGTAATTTATCATCAGGGCATCCTGAACCGCACCAAATAACATGTAATGTATTATCCCGGGAGTATACCTGATGAGGGTTTTGGGGCTCAACGCCCCGTGGCTGGTCTGTGACCAGGCCTCATGGTGGTCGGGGCCTGATCTACCAGGCTTTTTGTGTTGGCCACACACACCCGACGTATGAAACCACAGCCCAGCTGGTCAGGTACTGACTAAGGGGCCTGTCCAGTGCCTTCTTGAAGACAGCCAGGGTCTTTTGGTAATTCCCCTTATGTATGCTGGAAGGCAGTTGATTATCTTAGTAAATACAGTTGTTTATATATTATCACGTGAAAAGCACTAATCCTGCAGCCCATGTAGCACCTGGTTATCGGGGAGATAATCAAATTAATCCCAAGACTGGGAGGGTAGCTCCATTTTCCTGTGATAAGAGTTCCTTCACCAGCATCAAACCATCACTTTGGAGGACTTAAAACATGCTATGTTTTAAACTTTATTAATCTTAAAAAACTGTATTGTGTACATTATTGTTATTAACAAAATTATATCCATTCAAGGATTCCATGATGTTGAAGGGCTCTTCATGTAAGGAATTGGACCTGTACCTCCCTGGATTGAACCTGAGTGCTTCCCCATTTCCCCTAGGGGCTCTATGACTTCAATGGGTTGAGTGCTCCCCATGACTGTGAAAAATAGTTATTATTTGTTTTTATTTATTTATATTATTAAAATTAGTGTAGATATACAGTTGCCCCTGGGAGGGTTCCTTGATGCTCTGAAGGGCTGTTGACCAAAGGGAAAATCAAGAGTTTACACTGTTTACTCAGATGAAACCCATATTACCTCCAGTTCCTAGGTGTTGTATACCTCTTACTTTTATCAGGTTCCATGAATTTTAAATATCGCACTGGTGATTGGCTGTACAATGCAATAAGCACCTACTTGTTATACTACAGTGGAACCTCTGCTTGCGAGTTTAATCCATTCCGTGATCTTGCTCACAACTGGATTTGCTCGTTTGCAGAATCAATTTTCCTCATTTAAATTAATTGAAATGCAATTAATCCATTCCAGTGGAATTCTGTACTTCAATAATTTCCCTAATATGAACTCTACAGCTTATTTATCTATCACAATTCATCTAATATGACATAATAAACAATATAAATAAATAAAAACCTGATTTTATACTCTAAACTGAATAAAATAGTCGTGTAGTGGTATGGGCGGTGTCGGCGGTGGACGAGAGTTTGTCTGGAGACCGGACAAAAATGCTTCTTTAATAATTTTGCTAATATTAAACCATATGTCTTATTTATCTATCACAGTTCATCTAATATGACATAACAAACAATATAAAAAAACATAAAACCTGATATATACTGTTGAATGAATAAAATATATGTGGCGGGCTTCGGCGGCCAACGAGAGTTTGTGCTGAAACAGGACAAAATATTTTGAATATTTTGCTATCATCAACTCTGTGGCTTATTTATCTATCACAGTTCATCTTTAAAATGACATAAAAAACAATATAAATAATTTGGACCTGTATATACTCTAGAATGAATAAAATGTGGTCATTATGTAAAGGTGGAGGTGGCCACAACTGCTCCCTCTTGGGTTTTGGTAATCGCTGCCACTAGTGACAGCCTTTTGAAGCTGTGTTTATTTTTTTGTAGTACATTATTATTATACAGTAGGGCCCCGCTTACGACGTTTCGCCTTTATAGCGTTTCACTAATACGACGATTTCAAGTATGACCAAAACCCTTTATATATGGCGATCGGTCTTTTCAAATGTGGCGCGCACCACCTGGTTTGTTTACATTCTCCATGAGCACATCTCTATTATGTAATAATAATCACTCTTGGGCACATTAAATATCTTATTTTACATTAATATAGGCATTTTCTTTAATCCATTTATGATATTTTCTTCAAAATTATACAAGTAACACGTTACTTAGTGTATAAACATTTTATGTTTATATTCTATGGAGGTGTGGTCACTCCCCTTAATACATATCGCTTTTGATTACAATTCTTGGCATGAAATTTTTCATTGCTCCTTCCTTTGTTTTTTGAGGCATCTAAAGGTAGTTGATAGAAACGATTAAAACTCAGTGAACATGGTCTTGTCGATGGTAATAAAATGGCTCTGGGCCACATGAAATATCGTGTAGCTATGTAGGTAGGTGTAGGTATGTAGCCCCGGTGGACTACATACCTACATTATTATTATAATAATTATTATCTTTGTTTTTGCTGTACCTAAGTAAACTTACACACTGTGCTGGCTTGCAGGTACACATTAAAATCACAAGAGTGTTTATTAGTCTTGAGATGCCCTATTAATAATAATAATAACATACAATAAATAATCCCTCTGAGGAGCATTAACCCTTTCAGGGTCCGTCCCGTAGATCTACGGCTTTATGGTGAGTGTCCAAACCGTAGATCTCGCCCTGAGCTCAGCTCACTCTGATAAACTGTGAGTGTACATTTGGGCCTAGATATGAAAAAATACATCTATGTGGTATGTGTGCACCACAAAAACAGATCCCGCAGCACACTTTTATAATGGGGAGAAAAAAAACTGAGACCGTGATTTTCGATTAAAACAGGGGACTTTGGGAGTGTTTTTTCGTTTTGTTTTTTTATAGTTTGTATTTGTGATTTCTTAGTCTCATTTGATAGAATGGAAGACATATCATAGAAATAGAGATAATTTTGATTGGTGTTAGCACTGGAAATGGCTTCAAACTGAGCTCAAAGTGGCGGAAATGTTAAATTTTTGCCGAAGTTCAAGAGTAAACAAACGACCTCACACGTCTTTATACATGCCAGCTGTGGGTCTAATATACATTCACAAATGTGGTGATGATATTTATACAATTATTACAATATTGCATAACAGTGAATCTTCTATTTTTGGTGTGAATAAAAATTCATTATTTGAATAAAAATTCAAAATGGAATTTATTTGTAAAGCCTCAAACATAACTAATGAACAGAGGAAATGTTAGTTTAGTGCCAGGAATACCTACATTGTTTATTCTGGACCCTATTTTGAAATTGGAATATTTTGAACTTTGTGTTAAATTGGCCAAATTAACAATTTCCGATCACTTTATTTTGTAGTTGAAACAGTTGACTTGGCGATTTCTTGTGCTCAATCGATAGAATAGAAGTAATACTAGTGAAATAGCTAAGAATTTGGTTGATTGGAATAATGTAATTGGCCTAAAATGGGAGTCGAAGTCGGCAAAATCGCCGATTCGTAAATATCGCTGACACATCAAAATTCACGAGAGCATAATTTCGTCAATTTTCCACCAAATTTCGTACTTTTTGTTTTATTACCTTCACAAAAGATTCTCTACGATTTCATAAGAAAAAATAACAAATTTTTTTTTTGAAAATTCTTGGACACTGGTGCGTGACTCCAGATTTGGGGCCTTGGACCCTGAAAGGGTTAAATATCGTATAAAACGTTAATATAGACATTTTGTTTAATCCATCTAAATACACCCAACAGTAGAAAAAAATTAACATTAAATATGAGATGTGGTAGCTAGGTAACTTGTAGGACTTGTGGGTAGCCATGCGACTTGTAGGACTTAGGGTAAACAGGTGACTTGTATCCAAACATCATTGAAAATGTGTCACTATAATTTTACTGGGGGTAACTAGAAAATCATTCTTTTCGTATGTCTTCACTCAGGGCGTAAATTTCTTCTGAAATGGTGTTACGTGAAAATGGGAGTGTTTCTCTTTATTTATTCTACTGTATCAACATAGAGACAATTTGTACACAATGTAAAGTAACGAAAAACCAGAGGCATACTCTGGTTTGTTTATGTTAAGTGGGGGTGGGGGGCATGGTGAGGGCTGCCCTTCCTGGCTTCCCATCCCGTGGTCCCCCCAACCTACGATATTAATCCGTTCCTGAGAGCCCATCGTAAGATTGAAATGATCGTAGGTTGAATTAATTTCCCCATAAGAAATAATGGAAATCAAATTAATCCATGCAAGACACCCAAAAGTATGAAAAAAAAATTTTTACCACATGGAATATACATTTTCTTACACACAAAAATAAGTATACATGCACAATAGTAGAGTAGTACATGCACAATATATACGATTTCTCAGGGATACTGATCTTACAGAGAATAACTAAATGTCCAACCTAAAAGCCTACGTAATGTAGTGTATGTTTTGCTCCATTATTGTTCAAATTTCATAGTACAATCTCTTGGTAATTAAATAATCAACTACCTCATTTTGTGATTTTACTAGTAAGCATAAGTCACCTTATCTAATTTTCTTATTTACTATTGTTTGCTTAAATATTAGCTGAATTGATACTTTCTCTGTCCATATTACTACCTCATATTTTTTTAAATACTATCAATTGATATTACTTACTAAAATTAATAATTACCATTTTTACTATCAATATAATTTACTCTTAACATTTTTGACATTTAATTACCATTACTTGTCAATTACCTTAACCTGTTTTAATACCACATTTACTATCTTTGAGTACTCTTAATTACCTTGTACTGCCAATAACCTCAAGTATAACTACCAGTGCAATATTGAATAAAATAAACATTACTTTTTCACTTGTTTTGTAATCATTATTACTTTATAAAATTTTATTAAACACCATATTTACTACCCGTCAATTTTACTTTTGTACATTAATCATTATTTTATACTTCCCTAAAAATTTTTTTTGCCCAAATTTC
>NW_026466095.1:0-14137 GCF_026875155.1 Cherax quadricarinatus
TAGTGAGGTACCACGCTGGGGATATGGGGTACCCGTCTGTGTGGAATGTTACACACCTGTGGGGATAGTGAGGTACACACGTCTGTGGGAATGATCGCACGTCTGTGGGAAGTGGGGTACGCACGTCTGTGTAATGTAGGTACGCACGTCGTGTGGATATGGGGTCCACTCGTGGGGATATGGGGTACACACGTCTTTGGGGATATGTGTACACCGCTGTGGGAATGATACACACGTCTGTGTGGATAGTGGGGTACACACTCGTGTGATATGGGGTACACACGTCTGGTGGATAGTGGGTACACCGTCTGTGTGGAAGTGAGGTACACACTCTGTGGGATATGAGGTACACCGCTGTGGGGAAATATTTGGGTACCCCGCCCTGTGGGGATAGTGGGGTACAACGTCGGGGTGGATAGGGGGACACACGTCGTGGGGATAGTGAGGTACACACCCCGTGGGATAGTGGGGTAACCGTCGTGGGGATAGTGGGTAAAAAACGCCTTTGATAGTGAGACACACGCTGTGTGGATAGTGAGGTACACACGTCTGTGTGGATACATTTTGGTGTGTGTAGACGCACACGTCTTAGTGTATATATCCTTCGTTTGTTAGAATTAAGGCGTAGCGACTGCTTGTTGTTAAGACAGCATTTAACTTGTATATTATCAAAAATAATCTTATCTTAGAGATTTAAGAAAGCTGTGTATACAGTACGATACACTTGAGAGAGGCTCACCTGTGTTTCGGTATGGGTTATTAGGCTTGAAGCCTAATAAACCGGACTTGAAGCCTAAACACTACCAGACTAGGATACCTTAATGCTTTAAATAGGGATTAAAGTAAACTCGGTGTATTTATATTAAGAGAGAGTCTTAATGTTTATATCCTTCACCCCTTGTTACCCTAGCGGGTATCCAAGGCTCTCAACCCCTGACAGCTTGCCAAGGTCAAGGTAAGGTGATGCTAAGAAGAAAAACACGTATATACAGTCTCGGCATCGTTGATGGAACACTTCCCAAGTAGTATATCAAGAAATTGTAGATTATACTTCTAGACGGCGTTACGGTCCGCCCTGAACCATTATAAGAAAAAAGTGCGAAAGCCAGAAAACGAGTCAGATGAAGAGGAGACAGCCAAATCAGGTCAAGTAACGTATGAACAGACGTTTAGACCATTTGAAAGAGTACCGGAAAATACAAGCTTCAAGAGAAACAAAACCAGAACTTATTGATGTAGGATTGCAGGTGTGTTGATTCAAGTAGATTTTGACTGTAAGGGTTAGGAGAGTGATCATTTTCGTAAAGAACCAGTTTACGGTATAGCGTTAGTCGCTGACAAGAGAACGTTGTTAGTGCTTATAAGGGAAACGTTGCTCTTGAGTTGTGAGGTTGTAAGAAAGGGAACAGCAGCCGGTTTCGCCCGTGTAATAACAATACTTCTCTCATGTTCTGTGTCTGTCAGAAAGGGAGCGGCTTCCATCTTTTAATTTTTACCCAGACGAAATATTTACAATAAATAGTAATATTGTGTGGGGCACCCAAGTGTTTTAAGTGTTCTGTTTAAGAATACTTCAACGTTTATCTTGGCTTTGAAGTTTTTTTAACATCCAACATTTTATCATATCTCTGTTTACAGATATATAATTTTTGGTACACTAAAATTATTAACAAATTATTAGTACCTAACTAAACTCACCACAGTTAAAACCAGATGATCAGTTAATCTTAGTATGGCATCCTAATAATTCTCCATTACAGACTATCACAATTTATTGTATAATATTTTTATAGCTATGAGCGCTAAAATGACCTACAGGGTCACTTGCTCCAATAATGTCACAATTACTACTACTGCTACAAATTATCATGAGAAAGTGGGTAGTTTCGTGTAGAAAGTCATTTGGTAAAAGTCCAAAGTTTGCGATTTTTCGATCGTCGGCAACAGTGATTACAGATATCGGATGAGAGGTAACGAGAGGGCAGGATACCTGGGCACTGCTTCTCTTATAAATACACTAATACGGACATTATTATTATTATTATTATTATTAACATTGTCATTGACTTTATCACAACTACACCCGTAGTGCCGTACAGTTATTACTGATTATATATATATTTTATTTATATATATATATATATATAATATATAAGTATAATATATATATATAATATATATAATATATATACACACACCACACACACACACACACACACACACACACCCACAAGACGAGTCATGGGGTGCAAATCTTTAACTAAGTACTTTCACACTTCTCAGTGCGGCATCATATAAAGGGGTTTTTGTATCCCGGTAGCGGGGTGTGAAATGATATACTTCTTCGGAGGCTCTACTTTATGTAAGTCTAGGTGGTACACAGGCTTGTGTGTTGTGCCCATGGCCCGGGCAGGCCAAGCCACGAAGAGACTGGGGGTACTTGGGTTGAAGCCAGGCCGCTGTGTCATGAGGGCTAGGCAAGTTCTGGGCAACTGAAGTGGCAAGGCCTAGGGGGCAGCACCACATAGCGCGAAATATAAACTAAGCTGGCAGACAGCATGGGGGTGTCTGTGCAGACAGTACAGGCGCTACAATCAGGAGCTGTGGGAATGTTGCAAGGCAGCACTAAGCAAGGAAGTTTCTCAGAGAAGCGCGGCCCCGATAACACCCGCACCGCAAATTAAAAACCCCCGCAGTTGGGGGGCCTTTGCAACATTCAACTTTCCGTGAGCACAAAAAAGGGGGTAAAAATTTATTTTATATTTTATAATATAAAAATAAAAAAATTTAAAAAAGTAAATTATATATAAAAATTATAAAATTATTTTTAAAAAAATCAAAAATCAAACACACGCCAACAACCAATTCAAAAAAAACGATCCTGGGTCCCCAAATCCTTAGACTTAAATTATTTAATTCCTTTATTGCCAAAACAAAACCCTTGTGGTTTTCGGGTTTATTAAATATATATTTTAAATTTATTTATTTTAAAAATTATTTAAAAATTTTATTTCCCCCCAAAAACCCCAAACCACCAAAACCCCCCAAGAGAGCGGGGGGGTAAAATTTTACAAGTTTTCCCTTCTCAGGGGGGACTTAAAGGCTTTGTTTCCTGGTACGGGGGGGAAAAGAAACCCCCGGGGCCAATTTTTTTAAACTGGGTGGACACAGGCTTGTTTGGGTTTGTGCCCATCCCGGGCAGGCCCAAGCCACGAAAGCGGGGGATTGGTTTTTGGGGGAAAGGGGCCCTTGTCATACAGAAAACTGGGCAACTTGGAACCTTCCCCACTAGGGTTTTTCTGGTGAGGGGGCTTTGCAACATACATGCTCTAGGACGGGCAAGGAAGGCAGAAAGAATGGAGCTAAACCCCCATTTAACCCCCCCCCGGGGGCCCCCCCCTGCTAGTTGTGCCTGCCTTACTGTCCTGTGACCCCGAAATAAAAAACTTGATCACCCCCCTCCCCCCGGGGCGTCTTGCTGTTAAGGTCCCTGTCGGATGTTTCCCCCAATAACCCCCCCGGGTCACACCCCCCACCCCCCCCCTACATCTCTATACTTTTTCTCCAGGAATCACCTGGTGATTTTTTGCTACGTCACTCACGATGCTGCCCCGATTTACGACGTCACCATCCCTGCCCGACTCATCGCGATGTCACCCCCAGACATCCCCACGACGTCCACCTGCCATCACATGACACGAGTGTTCTAGTTTCACAGTGAGCATTTTATTTCATTTGTCGAGAAGATTGAGAGTACATGTGGATTCGAACACGGGATTGGTAAAGAATCTCACAGGCTGGAGTACTAATTACGATAATGGGGGGAGCGCCCTTTACACCTAACCTTTGTCTCTCTTGCCCAATCCGTAAACTGACGGGCCCCCACATACCCATAGTGAGGGGGTCTTTGATCGCTATGGTCACACAAAGAATAGACAGTGACTCGGGCAAGGCTTGGGTACGAGCAACTACGGTACACGGTTACTGGTAACTGGTTACAACTACTGAGAGCTCGGCGACGCTAACGAAAGTCTCCCGACATAAAAACAAATACAAACTAGAGAGGGCAGGTGTACGGCGGGGCTAAATTCTATACAATGTCAAAAAACACAAAAATTTAAACATTATAACATACAAAATAAACTTGGGAATGGAAGCTTACGTAACTGAACTGAAAATGCAATACAAGGGTAAATATAGCACAATTTAAAAAACCAACGTTAAATTTACCAAAGAAGTGAAAAAAAAAAATTGATCGACGATTTTTTTTCGTGTGACTACGGATTCGGGGAAGGAAATAATAAAAAAGAAAAGGTTTAACAGAAAGGCAGATTCGGTGCACTCAAATCTAACGTTAACTCTCAGAAGGGAAGAACATGAACACAAAAAAAAAAACTTGAATACTGATAATGATATTAATTATTCATCATACAGTTATTTACTTTTAACCCAACTCGCTAGGGTAAGATTGACATATGCAGAAGGGTGTCATCTCTGGGAGGATCAAACTCTGTAGCTTTGGCTAACTCAGCTGAAATTTGGGGCAAACTGAAGGGTGTTACAAAAATACTTTGAGGATTTCTCATACCTTCGTGTACTGGGGAAATAACGACATTCAGTTGACCTGACAAAATTTAAAGGGGAAGAGAGTCGGGATCAGGAGGATTATCAGAGTCTGTCACATTATCTGGTTTGGAACACCCTTACATCACATACTAACTTCATATAAAAAAAAGCATTCTTTAACTGACCATACAATCTTCTAACCTTTACTTATCCCATGTATGTTCAACTACTCATAAGGACCAAAAAAACTTTTGATCAAGCTTTGGCATTGCGATTTTTTTGTAAAGTTAATCACAAAACTCTCGAACCTATTTTGTTTTTGGATGGCTTTGCTCAGTTTTTTGCCTCTTGTAAATTCTGCTGTTATTTAAAAGTTTTAAACAGTTTCTTCAAAAAAACACTTTGAGCAAAGCGGTACGATTTGCAATAAAATCACGGTTTTGAAATTTTGGTTTGGGATTAGAAAAGCAACTAAAAAAAGGCAAACGTTTATCTACCCCATACAATGCATAATGTGGGTTGTCACCTAAGAAACATTGTAAGCAGAATTATAGCACACTGCACATCAGGTAAACTTCACCCCAATTTTTCTTATTGGTTCGTTCCGCTAACCCTTTCGCAGGATGATGGGGAACCAAGGGTGGATTTAGAAAACTTTAAAAGGGTACAAAAATTTTTTCAAAAATCTCATTCAGAATTCACCTCCATTATCGTTACTAGGGACTAGGGTGGTATGCCGCAGATAATCTTTTTAAAAAACCGTAGCTATGCTGGGCACCCTTATCTGCAATGGGAACAACTCCAATATCGGGTGAAATGGTCTACCATAACACACAGATTTTGTTCCCTTTGGAGGGAACATTGGAAATTATTTTAACAAATCTAACGCAACTCTTCCCACTTTTCGCTAGTTTTTGGATATACGGTTTGGGATTGGGCCCATTACATTCCCTTTAAAATTGTATGCAGACACTACATTTTTTAACATCTCAAAATACAGTTGCCTACGACCCAAAAAGTATTTCAATCGGCTTTTTTTACTGAACGATCCATACCAGGGTTGAAACCCTTTACATCGTGAACACTGTAAGGCTACTTTCACTATGACTGGGGAAATTTACAACTTAAACCCCTTCTCTGGGATACCCAACTCACTGTTCGATACAGAAATTTTTGGGTTCATCAAGTCACGATGGTGCGGTGGCTTCACAGTCAGAAAAATTTCCTGGATGGAATCGAATCACACCAGACCACATGGATTGTTGTTACATTCTTTACTCTTCAGCCTAAAGGAGGGTCTGCAGTTACATACAAACATGTCGCGATAAGGACGCGCTACTTTTGACTTGCAGGTAAATCCAAAGGGGGAAATGAACCTTGGAATCAAGCCCATCTACTAACCTTCCAGTAGGTTTTTGTTCTGGAAAAAAGAATCATGGGCAGGGTCTGTCAAGACAGAAGGGGTACTGAAAAATAAGTCTCGCAAGTGTTTTTAAAGACATACTATTGCTAAAGCTTTTTCTCATTACTGTTAATTACGTTCAGCCTTCAAAGGGACTGGGCTAGCAAATGCAACTGCGTTGTTTTGCCATCGGTCTTCGAGCTATAGGGCACCTATGCCAATTGAACTAGCATCATTTGTCAGATAGAAGGCTTAGAAACATTTTGAAATTCAAAATTGGAGCAGAGTAATTTTCTTTTAGATTTTTGGAATGCTCTTTTTTGACGGAACCCCAAAAAAAAGGGACATCTTTTTTAAGCAACTCAGTTAGAGGAGCAGCTAGGGAAAAAAAAAATTTGGGCAATGAAAGATCTAAAAAACCTGCTAAGCCCACAAAGGATTTTCGGCATCAGCAGTTTTGGGATTTGGGAAAATTTAGTACTGCATTACTTATTTTGGTCACGTAACCCCTCTAGAGTGACACGTGACCAAAAAACTTAATTTTTTGTCAAAAATTTGCTTTTAGCAGTGATCTTTAATTGGCTTCTTCAAGTTTAAAAATTAAAACACAAGTCTTTTTTAAATGTGTATCCACTCTTTAACATGACGTTACGTCTCAAAGTACACCCAAAGTCATTACCATGAGACCTTAAAATGTAGCGGGCCCTTTGAGAACTGATGGGGGAAGATCGAATCCAAACCCATAGGGGAAAGTAATAATGACCTGTGGGAGGGGAAATGCAGTTAGCTCTTGCTGCCCTCGTAAGAGGGACTTGCCAAAACCCTTGTAACAATCCAGGGTTAAAAGCTTTTGTTATTTTTTTTATTTATTTATTTTTTTAATAAAATTTTGGCACACATCAGGGGAAACAAAAAAATACAAAAGAGCATATGCCAAAGCCCTTATACTAGCATGCAAAACGGCTGGTTTAAAAATTTAAATTTAAAGTTAATTTAAGCAATGAAAATCAGTGATAAAACATTAATGAAAACCCAATTACATAAAGCCAAGTGAGTTTTACAAAACGGGTCATATAAAGGGATTTTTTGGGTATGTTTTAAAAAAAATAAAGTTAATTGGGTTTTATTTTAACATTTATGTGATAAAATTTGTGAGAAACATTTAAGATAACAATTTAAAAGGGGTTTCAGTTTTCAAAATTTTTTTGGGTTTTTGGGTGGTAAGTATCTTTGAGTAGAGACTTGAATTTATAAACAGGTATGTTTTTTTTTATATTTACAGAAATAATTTCCCCAGATTTTAGGGCCTTTATGTGCTTTTGGTTTTTTTGCATAGGGAGATAACCGAGGAACATCAAAGAGGATCTGTGCCTTGTGTATGGCCAGGGGTTTCTGTTGAGGTTGGCAAGGGATGTTTGAGGGGGGGTTAATATCAATTAATGTTCTATGATTAATAGGGGGCGTAATAATAAGGATTTTTTGATGGTGAGTAGTTTAGTGTATTTAATATTGGTGGAGTGTCTGCCGTAGTGAGAATTTGTTATCCTTCTAAATGCAGCCTTTTGTTGGGGAATTATGGTCCCGAGATGGTTAACTGTTGTTGAGCCCCCCTGCACAAATTCCATAGGAGATAGGGTAAAAAAAGAATGATAAGGCCAGGAGGGCTACTTGGAAAATAGTACCGTATCTTCGATATAGCCTACAGTCTTGGAAATTTTTTTTAGAAATTTGTGTATATGTTATGAAATTTGGTCTATTTCAAAGGGGGATTTCCTAAAATTTTTTCCCCCTTTAGCTTTTTATAGGATCCTTTATCATTATTTAAAGGGACACTGTCTCTGTTTTCCCAAAAGAATGAAGTAGGTTTGCAAAATTTAGGTAAGTTTGTTATCCCCATCCAGGTAATATTTTTTGTAATTTGGTATTTTCATATTGGCAGTGTGACTGGGGTCGGGGGAGAAAGATAGTATTTTCATCTGCAAATATGTGGGTTTTATAATTGTGAAGCATTTGGAAAGGGCATTTTTGAAAGGAGAAAGAGAAGGGCCCAAAGGGCACTTCCCTTACAGAAGTGGGAAGCGATCTGGGGTAGTTTCCGCGTTTAAAATTCCTAAAGTCAATCACGGGGGCAAGTACCACCTTTTTTAGGTACTAGTATCAAGGGTGCATTCCAAGGTGATTTCTAGGTCAAAAACCCATCATCAAGCATTTGATTTATCAATTTTTCTAAACGCAACTTTGAAAGAGGGATTCTGTACGCAGGATTAGTAGGTCATACCAGGGTTTTAATGAAAACGATGGGACAATAAGTTCATTATACCCATCTTCTAACCGGGAAAGCAAAGGCTTTACAGTTTTTTCAACAAGTCAAAAAAGCTTTACTTATCTGGGAAGTCATGGGGGCTAAGTCTTTCTCCTCACGGTGGGAACAGATTGATCCTTGAAGTGGGTGAGGTCTCCCCGGGAGAAAACACTACCCACTGGGTCAGGGGGACAACCTCCTCTACCCAAAAGGTAAGGAAAGTGAACAAGGTCAACAAAATTTTGGGATTTTCTCTGAGGGGAACACGTGGCCAGGAAGAAATGGGTCTTTCTATCTCTTCAAAATGTAAAAGGTGGTTCAACAAATAGACCTTTTCTTTTCAGGGAATCACGTAACAGACGTTATCACCATCTGGAACAACTAGGAACAACAACAACCTCTAGTGAGAGCACTAGCCGCAACAGAGACTCTTTTCTGCAATGGCATTGAATCAAAAAAAAGATGGCATTACTGTTTCAAGAAACGTTTTCTACAAGGGAAACCCCTTGGAGAAACACACCAACTACATCAGCAGGGGTAGGTTTGCATCAAGGCAATCATGTCCTCGGCACTTAGGGATCGGGCTATCCTGCAAGCTGAAGGAAGGTGGAACACTGATGGGAGTGACAAAATTACCATGCCTGACCGCTTTGGGTACGCTCTGGAAATCATTTGCTTTTAAGGGCTTTAAACCATACATCAACTCTCAGCATATAACAGATTTCTGTCCCAAACTGGGGAACCCCAAAGGAACGTCAGTCGTCAATTTGGGCATCCATCGATAAGGGTCGAGCACAATGCAAAAAATCCGCAGGAACAAATCCCCCTAAAGGGCACCAGGGAAAGAATCTGGGCGACAAAAAGGAAGGAAAGGAAGCTCACCCTTTATAGAAAAGGTTAGGGAAGTCGACCTCGGACACGAGGGAAACCACTACTCCACTAAGGGGGGACACAGACGGTTCTACAGAAGGGCATGTCGAACGCTTATCCTTAAAAAAACAAACCTAAAAACTGACTTGCGCACCAGAGTCCATGAACAAAAGAAGGGCGCATTATAACAAGCTTGCATAAGGGCCTATGGTTGCTTGGGAAATTAGTGCAAACAAAAGGGGATTTTCATCAAAAAGACTTGTTCTACTTTACCCCCCAAAAAATCTATTCAGAACATGTGAAGCCCAAAAAAACATAGCAGGGTTTTCATTTTCGAACTGCTTAAGGGGTTCAAAGGAATTGTGAAAGGGGGGGTGTACTCATTATCACCTACGTCACCATGGGGCGGTTTGACGGGCCTCGAATTCCCCCAAATTGGAAAAATGAGCCTTTCTGGTTTTTTTGAGAACCCCGATATCTGTTTCCCTACGGGTTCTGCGGTTGGAAAGGCCACAAAAAACCTAGATACGAAGGGGTTTTAGAGAGCATTGCACCAATATGTCAGTCCAGTATTCTATGATAATACAGAGGAAGACTGGGTACTCACATCAGTACGCGTCTCTTAGGTAACATCGAACAATTTAATGCAATATGGCCACGGAAACCAAGTTGAAAAAATTCCCCACTATGGTTACGAATGACTTAAAACTACGAGGGGTATAAAGACTCTGTACACGTTCTTGGGGGATCTCTGAGATGGTTGACACCACGATTTTTCTCTGGGGCGCAAAAAAAGAGGGTGCAAATGAGGCATAGTGGACATTACTTTGATTTATGAAAGTCCCTGGGGGCACAAGGGAAATACATATTTAAGGTGTAAGTGGGTTTCCATCGCACAGTTGGGGGATGAGCCCAAACCACACGAAGCAGGCGGCATTAGTTTTTTTTGATTGCTCCAAAAGCTGCTATTTTAGCAAGTGTTTGTAAATGGTTTTAACCTCTTCAGGGAGGAAAGCTATGATGACACATTGATAAATGATATAAAAGTTTTTCTAATCTAACAGCAAATGCACTCAAAATCATTACTCATGGGTGTAGCATTTACAGTTCCCTAAAACGACATATGGATCACTGTTTTACTGGACAAGAAAAAACAATCATTCCCATATTTGACCCCTTGTAAGATTCCTGAAGTCTCGCAAAACAAAGATCAACAACGTGAACAGCAGCAGGGGATGATGAAAAACTTCTTTAGCAAGTCTGATAAACTTTCCTCGAAGGAGGACCTTTAACTAAGCACCAGCACGAAAAATGGGCCCCTCCATGCTTCAAAAACTAGTACATGGCCAATTTTAATAAAGGTAACGCATCAAGGGGAAACACGAGATAACTAATAACCCGGTTCGGGCGGCTTCAGTCGCTAAGGAACTGGGGGACATGACAGGGGGAACAGTAGCCTGAGAGTCTGAGTATCGACATTTACTAAAGTATCACTTGACGGGGAGTGAGACCTAAAGGCAAAGTACAGAAACAAATAAGGGAAAAATAATGAACAATAAAAAAGATACAAAAAGCAGAATTGAATAAAAGATGCAACTAATTCTGCAGAATTTAAAAAAAAAAATGTCTAAGAAAAAACTGCAAGAGGAAGGACAACTCAAAGTGAAGGATAATTTGGGCCCAAAAAAAAAAAATTTACATTGAAAAATAAAAAGTAAAAATATTACTGGGGAAATGAATTAAATGCAAAAAGACGTCTTACTGTTCAATAAAAAAAATTTAAATTTAAAAAATTTTTAAAACGATTAAAAATAGAAAATAAAAATTTCTAAATTGTTAACTGGGAAATTTTAAATATTTTCCAAATGCAAAACAAAATTAAAATATAATTTTAAAAAAATTTAATAAAAGAAAATAATTTACTGCAGAACAAGTGAAAAAAAAATAAAGGTTAAAAAAAAATCACTGCAGTAATAAAGTGCACTGGGGGAAAACCAGGTTAAATAATGAAATAAAAATATGAAAAAAAAACTGATTGAACACTTTTAAACCTTAAATTTTAAATTAGACAAAAAAATTTACTCAATTAAAGAAAACACTTTTTTTAAAAGAAAATTGAAATTCATCAAAATTGAATTTGTTCAAAAAAATATAAAAATAAATAAAAAAAACAAAGGAAAAAAACGGGATGTAACATTACATGGGAGGGCACACAACACTTAATCACGTAATTAATTTTTTTTTTAGTATATCTTTCAACAAAAACTTGCTGTGACGAACGACAAAAAAAATTTCTGCAAAAAAAATGGGAACAGTCTGCGAAAAAAATTTGAGGAATGAACACTGCCCGGGTACGAAAAAAACACACATAGAAATAAATGGTAATTTGGTAAACTGGGGGGAAAATCCTGCTGAATTAAATACAATTACTGAGAATACAACGCGAAAGAATCAATAAAAAAAAAAGAAACACTTCACACAGAGTGACTGACTGGGACACTACACAAAATACTTTCTACAGACAGGGGTAGCATAAAAAAAAAAAACAGATAAAAAAAAAAAAAAGATAAGCGATAATCGAAAAAAATTTCAAAAATAAAGTCAAAGAAACACGATCTACACTGAAAACACAGGTTTTTTGAGTACAAAAAGAAATTTACTATAAATTCTCACACCGCAAATGTCTTTAAATGCAAGAAAAATGTCCCTAACATCACTGAAATCTGTAGTATCGGTGTTACTGGGATGAGGAAGGTTGCCGCACTTATGACGCCGACACTCACACGTCGTCATAAAAAAACGCTTTCCCCGTTTGGGCTCCATAATTTTGGTTATCGTGGGGCTCGCACACCTTTTACCAATTAATGGAGCCAAAACAATTAGGGGCCCCTTCAAGGGGAAAAAACAAACCCCGTAATGAGGTGGGGGGCTGTGGTGGGTGGTTGGGGTGGGTTGGTGGAGGGAGGTGAAGCGGTGGGGAGATGCCTCGCTGGCGCTCTGGCGCACTCCACTCAAACCCACGAAGGTGGGTTGATAAGCCACTAGCCACAGGGATTGGAAAGTCACTCTTGATCCAACTGGGACCAAAGCGATACAAGAGACATACTCAAGGCATGAACTTCGGGCTTACTTCTTCTCTCACTGGGGTTAGAACTGGTTGGGGGACTGGCTTTCCCCACGAGAATGGCTGCTGAAGACATGTAACGATGCACAAAGCCGAGGAGCAGGGGGTGACAGGAAAGGCTGGAAAAAAAGGGGGCGGCGTTCACTTCCACAGCTGGCTTACTGCGGCTTAATTGCAAAATCCGGGTCAACCCCTCGGGGATTGAAGCAATTAGCACACGAACTAAGCCAGGAAGCTTGAAACAGCGCAACAGACTTTGCAGGTTGGAGTGGTGAGTGGGGGTAAGCGGCTAGCGGGAGGTTCACCTTTGACCCTGCCGGCTACTCACAGTCTTCTAACGTCTTGAATTACCCTTAAAACTTAAATCCACGCTCCACACCGCTGGCAAACCATTTATCAAGTGGGGGTTCGAACACGTGGATGGGTAAAGTAATACTCACGAGGCTGGTAGTACATATATTAAAGGAAATGTGGGGAGCACCCTTACAGCTGTAACCTTGTCCTCTCTTGCTCCACTCTCGTAAACTGACTGCCCCCCCACAAATACCCATATGTGAGGGGTCTTTCAATACTGCTATGGTCAGCACATATGAATAGACGTGACTCAGGCAGAGGCGGTTGGAAATTTATCAACTACCGTACAAATGGTTTTCTGGTAACTGGTTACTACTACTGAGAAGAGAAGGTAAAATTCCCCATGTTAATTTCCCTCTGTCAGTGTTCTCACATGTTCATGTATGGCTTAGTGTTAATTTTGGCACAGAAAAGCATCATTTGCTGTGCAAGCCATGTACCTCATGTGCAGTTGGTTTTGTGCAAGTTTCCGTGTGTCCCGATGTACGGTCCTGCGTCCAACCACTGTGTAGCACCCCTGTGTTACAACCCTTGACCGTTGACAGCTGACATTAGTCCGCCCCGGCGTCAATTATGAGTGAGCCCCTGTACAGAAAGCTCTTTTTCCCCCACTCGTAGATGCCCTGCTGATCATACTTGCTACGATTCCCATCGAGACTCGTTCCACTTCACCTCCTGACCGGGAGAGTGCAGTTATATGTAAAACCAGTCTGAGGACGCTTAGACTAACCGCTGCTATGACTCCAACTTTTAGAGAGAATGACACTCGTCAAGCCACAAGAAGCCCTGCGGGAGGCGACTGTCTAAATCGTGTCATAGCCTCAGTGAGCAGCCTGCACAAAGGGATGTCACTTCGACTGCTACCCCCTCAATTCAGTACTGTGTAACGTTACGCTCCAATGTTTCGCCTGAGTCTCCAAGCCACACCCCCGACTTTGCTGGGAGTGACAGCCCCACGACAGTACCATCAAGAAATTCCCCCCGCCCCGAAGAATCCTGCCATTTTAGTACTGACGACGCCTCACTCAAGGGCAACCCCGGTTGTGCCCCAAGGATGATTGACCCCTCAGCGACGCTACTATACGCTTTACCCTCCAGAGGGGCCGTACCCTATATGATCACAGCTCAGCTCACAATGTCCCGTGTTGCAGATCTGTCCAGACCAAGAAGGTGTGCAGTGACCCATCGAGCCACTGCCTTGACCACATATTTTTTTTTAGCACATCCCCCCGATTTTTTCTTCTCTCCCATGTAGGGAAATTTTTTTTTCCCATGCCCCCATTATATACTTATGTTTTTTATTCTGTTTCCGTGCCCCCGCCGTGAGAAGAGACAGAGTTTTTTTTTTTACAGCCAATTAGGGCCCCAGGACAACTATGTGGGTGCCGAGCAAAATGTAACTTTAAACCTACAGCCTAGTTTTTAATATTTCCCCCCAAAAGCAAGCCTGGGGGGCATGCCCCTTCAAAAGCACCCCCCTGCCTCTCCCTCACTCGCATCCCGGCCCTAAGTTAACATA